>JXSR01S004671.1:39890-50991 GCA_000969725.1 Ophiothrix spiculata
AGATGAAGACTCCATGATAGAAGATAGATATTGATGTTTCACCAAAACATGACCTTTTAATAAAACACAGCAAAAACTTTTCATGTTTTTCGTGACAGGCGTGACATCTGAAAACGGCAAATTCCAACAACACACTTGTCGGCTATGATTAACATTTATTACTAAAACATGATTTTACTATAGAGCACAGACACCGAGGCTTCTTATGCACTAATAAGGAAAAATCTCAGATGTTTTTCTCTGTTTCTGTACCAAATCACTTTTTGGTGCAAATATGAGGGTAAAATGTTACGAAGGCAATATCCAACTTAGAAAAGTAATAAGATAAGTTCTATTTGCTTTATGGAAAAAACAAAAGTAGTTCCTGAGACCTTAATTTGTTTACTTTCAACTCAGGTATTACTTTTATGTCAGAATTGAACTTGAAAAATTCATGTATGTGATACAAGATCATGGAATTAGCCAACTGCCAGTACAACCGCTAGTCAAAACACACATACATCAATAGGAACCACTCAAGCAGTAAATACTGCTGGCCAAATGTCCCAAATTAAAGCAATACTATAAGATTTTGATCAAAAATGGTTTATAATAAAAACAGCATAAAATGATGGAATGTGACTATCTTAAAGCGTTTTCAAGTGTATTTTGTGAAAAAATTGTTTTGCGACCCAAAAATGTATAAAAACCACATGCAAACTTTCCTATACTTACATGTTAAATTCGGGATCCCGAAATTAATTCAACAAATGGCCATAACAGAAAAAGTAAGCATATTTGAACCAAATGGTTTGGAGGGTATCCATATCTACCAAAAACAAACCCAATCAACCAAAAAAATCAAAAGCCATGGGTGACAGGGGGCGCTTCACTTTTAACACTTTATAGTATTGCTTTAAGTTCAAAATTCTGGGATTGTTCAATGTCACACAATTTATTTATTTTATTTATTAGACTTTCTTACTGGATAACATATAAATATTGCACAAATTCACATCAAAATGTAATAAAAAAACAGGGAATACATAGTGATGCATAAAAATTTAAAAACCAGCAAGTAGGCTGGGATAAACAGGTGTTAAACACCTCTACAACCATCCCACCTAAGATTTAGAAATTTTCTTGAGGTCTCAATTGTTATATAGCTTTAATTATAGGTTACACTTTGTTTTACCATATCTTTATGTCTAAATGACATAATCTGTATGAATAAAACAACACGAAACCCATATAATAGTGGTGTTTAATGTACAGCTCTAATTGAAATTTAGTTCAATAAGGGTTCCGCTGACGTTATTTTAACAGTTGCTTATTTGCATTTGAATAGAAATAAGGTTACCGTCGAAAATAGCGATAGCGGAGGCTCATCGCAACCTCTCAAATATTTTTATATCTTTCCTGTACTTAATCAGTCCTAAAATTAAAACAAAGTGTCCGATTTATGTGGATTTAGAAATTTTCTTGAGGTCTCAATTTTGTTATCTCAAACTTGCAAACTTTTATTAGTAATGGCCCTTAAAATTTTACTATTTGCATTAACACATCCAGTTGCGGTTTTTTTAATATTATTTTAGGTAATTTTGTCAATCAGATAGATTACAGCCAATATGTAGTGTGTCAAAACACGTCCGAGGGTTGAACCTCTGCTGCTCTCATTACGTGTATTGCCTGCTGGATGAAATATAGGTCAAACGAAGCCATTCCTCATCTTAAGTGCTACTTACTGGAAATTGAATATCCCAAACAACCTCTTATGGAATCACTTGAGAGTTTGTCTCAAGTCATATGGACGTAGTTGCATGCATATGCAACAGAATATTTGGGCTCTCCACACGGACAAATCAATCTGTACTTCGCACATTAAGATGCATGTAGATCAAACTGGACTTCAGCAAACAATCGTATGCGCGTACGTGAATGCGCGTATACATACGCGTAGTTGTGCTATTTCTACGCACACGCACACCCGTGCGTGTCAATACGCGCACCTGGAGTAAAGTCAGATTGACACGCGACCGTGTGAACACAATCTGCACTTCGGAAATCTACATTCATCTAGATGCATCTACATTTGACGCTTCCGTGTGGAGAGCCCCATTTGGCACTGTATCAGTCATAGCTTCAAATGACGCCAATCTTATTTTTTTTTGCTGTTGTTTCATAATATTTGAATTTGCTTGATCTCCTTTGATCACCCCGCGCCCCGGGTATTTTAGGCAATATTTTCTCTTGTCCATTAACTTTATCACTGCGTTCAAAAAATTATTTAAATAAAATATCTTCATTTTTAGTGGCAACTTTAACATTTGATTCTTAACTTTATTTTCGATCCAGGTCATGTTTTCAATTTCATTCAATTTTGAATTTAGGAGGGAAAATGTGAACAATGCCAAATGTTAGAAAGAAAATCTTGATTTTTCAAGCACCTTTAACACATATCTATCCAAGAATAACTAGAGCGATGTTCCTATGATTGTCACATTATTCGTGACAACAATGTTCATCATTGATGTTTGTTATACTATATTTGTTTCTATGTACTAATTGTAAACTGTACTCTATTATTTTTTGAATAAGAAACATATATTGACTGTATATAAAGATTATTACTGTATAATACTGATAACCTACAGTTCGACGTTTCAAATAGATATAATCATAATCTGTTTAACAAGTATAAATATCAACATGAATACATTTTCAAACACATTATTGTTAAGTGATGGGATGCGAATTTTTTTAATTATCAACAGAAACAAAAATGGCAAGTATCAGTTAAAACAAAACACTTCTAGCTCAGTCTTTTATATCATTTTTAAAATTTGCTAATTGGCCTAATTTTCTCCACCTTTCTTCTATCGATTCATGACGCTGGGAATGCCCGTGGGTGGGGGTTGGGGTGTGAAACTCGCACTTCCAATTCTGCAATGTAGTCCTATAGGCCCTATGGGCTGAATTATCTAATGCACCTTACTATATAACCATTGTACCATGGTTTTATCCAGGGGTTTCTATCCTTGAGTTTCAATACAGCTTTTTTAGTGATTTTAAACAATGGCGTATTAAATGTGTTATAATAGGCAATAGCATATCAGTGATGTCTAGGGTAACTTGATGTATGATGCGGGAAGATTCTTCATTTCATTTTCACATTGCACTGAAAAAGAAATGGTCCAAATTTGACTCACGATGTTGCATTTTCTTGTCTTTCGAACATTATACCATTTATTCATTTTTAGAGACCATATTTTAGTCGCATCAGTGCATTAGCTTTCCCACCATTATATCATGTCCAGAACTCGCCTTGTTGTTGTTTTTTAATGCAACTTTGTTTGAGATAATATCATCCATTATATATTAATATGATTAATATAATCCCATCATAGTCTGGTCTGAGTATTTTTGCAATTTAATAAAATAATGTATGTACCTCTTACCTGTTATGCCATTCTTATACTTAATTACGGATGCGCGAAATTGCATGATTATGGCATAATGAATTTGAAGCCGAAGGCTTTCGTACCTAGCATGCTATTAAAGTCAGAAGTCTGTGTAAAAATGTAGGTGTGACACAAGATCAATATTTATAGACATTTTACACAAAGTTATACGACAAGGTACAATTCTATACGATAAAGACGGTCTAGAAAACAAGTCGAAAATTACAGGTTCTATTTAGTGGATTAATACTCAGATTTCAGCCGATGCAACATTAAATTAAGGGTCTGATTTAAAACAGACATCGTGTTCTAACCAATTTATAACTAATCAAAATGTTGCGCCAGACAGATTTTGACATTTATTCGGTTAATTTTGCCATAGAAAACTTAGAAAATGGCAAAAAGATGGAAGTAAAGTGAATGAAAAGAAAATTCAACCTTTGTAAAAGTGACATTATCTTTCCAGCTCTTTATCCGTGATTATTTAGTTTAAAGTTCTACAAACATAATTCTGTCATTTTTTTAGTATGTAATGCTTTAGTTTGTTCGTCGGTATTCTCCGGAACAGAAACCGGAAGTAGCTTTAACATGACAAAAAGTGCCTAAAATATAGCATTAAATACCGCGAAAAACGTTTCTAGTTTTTAACCTTCCAGGACAGTGTAATCTTGAACCAAATCAAAGTAATTGTCAATCAGATAAGTTACATCTAATACACAGTGTCAAAACACGTTCGGGGGTTGACCTTCTGCTGCTCCCGTTACGTTTATTACCTTTTTAGTAATATATAGGTTAGGGAAAGCAGTTCTTCTTGTTAAGTGCTACTTACTTGTAATCTAATATCCCAAACAACCTATCCTGGAATCACTTGAGAGTTTAAGTCATATGAACGTTGTTGCATGTATATGTGGATCGTCATATCGAAAGGTACCTTAATACCGGCATAGTACATTACGAGATACGGGCCATTGAAGCTAAGCAAAGTCAAAAATCACGTCCAAGGTAGAATTTCTAATTTCATCAGAAAGGTTATCATTGAAGTGTATTTTTATCATATTAATCAGGTTCCAACATCCAAACCATAAAAAAATGTATTAAAAACCAAGCTAAAAATCCTCTCTCCATTCAAGATTTACTAAGTAAAAAAACTTTAAACTCGATTTTCTCAGAACTATAGTTTTCCGAATCAGCCCGATGTCTTTTACCAATAACCAAAATCAAGGTGTCATTTTAAAGCTTAAAATCTCAGCTTTCGGATGAAACCAAAAAAATCAATTTTGATTTTGCCGACCTTAAGGTACCTTTCGATATGACGGGTCACATATTTAAAAGAATATCGTGCATTACGTCAGCTGTACTTTGAAACGACTCTATTTTCATATTATATGGAATTGTTCCGTAATAATTTGTTTGATTTTCTACGCCCTGTGTATTTTAGGTAACATTTTGGCTTCTTTATCAATATTTGCATAGCGTGCAAGAAATATATTTAAATAAAGTATCTTCACTTTTGGTGTCAACTGGAACATTATGTATTTGAATCTCAGCATCCTGTGGCATCACCAGGCCCTTTTCAGACTTGTGCTAATATATTGTATGCAATTAAAATGTGATTCTTTTTTTATGCTACTATCTTTGTAATAGAGTAAGAGTTGAGAGAACTGATGTAGAATCTATGTATTAAAAAGAGACTTCAAATGGCCAATCTCTTAGTACTATTAAATGAGTTCGTCTCAAATCAAGTGTTTGGTGAAGGTTCAAATCCTTAACATATCAAATTACGACATTTAAAGGATAAACGATATAGATTATTCTAGGTTCCCTGAAGAAAATCGAGTACAATTTTTCTAGTACAAGATCGGAATGTGCACATTCATGCATTTGGAACATCATTCGAGTACATTTAAAGTAAAATTCTAGTACAAATTATTTGTATTTTTGTACTCGATTTCTACAAGGATTGATACGATGTAAATATATCTAAATTCTTACTTGATACTACCAGCTTTTCGTGCATGTATTTCTTGTTAGTAACTATTTACATCACTGATTGCTCCCAATTTTACTAGTCTGGTGTGCATGCAGGCAACTGTATTATATAATAGTAATGAGGTGACTGTCAAATACAAAAACAACAGCAAAGCATACAACATTAAATCAGTTAGTCGTGTTTATTTTCCCCATTGCCAGGTTTTTTTCAATTTGTGTGCAAATGAGAAAATTTAAATCTCCCACTAACAAGCTACTTAAATTCATAACTTGTGAAATCCCTGACGGCGAAGTCCTTAATGTGTTGATCACGTAGGCATAAACCGATATTTATTGTGGTTATCTATGTGCAAACACGAAAAAAAAATAAAAAAAGGAAAAAATAGATAGACACATAGACGAACACATTAAGTAAACACAAATTCTTTCGATTGCTCAAATCAGTCTTGGTTCTTAGTTTAGAGTCATAGGTAATAAATGTGTGGAATGTGTGGGTGTCAATTTTAAGAACGTTTTCATGCCCGCCAAGGGTCTTTGCACGGGGCAGTTGAACATTATCACTCAGTATAGAGTGCTTATTTCCATAAAAAAGCATGGGTTTCTAGAGCGCAAAATATTTCCTATTTGGATGATCATACTTCACCAAAAAATTTGTCGTATGGGCTCTCAAAGAATTAAAACAATAGTAAAAGTATTTTGTACATACTGCTCATTATCTATTAACTACTCAACGACTGATATAATTTCTGAAGATTTTCAAAGCATGAGTGCACGTTATTTTTTGAAATTTGATCTTATGAATTGATTCAGTTTAATGATAATCTTAGAATTTTTAAAGCAACATTAAACATAGATGTTTACGAGGTAACTGGTTATTCAAGTATTTAAAGCTCTTAAGGCTACAGTCCCTAAGTGGGTGCCATTTTTGCCAACGGCATCTTTACTGCACATTTTTACCTCCTTACACATATCAGAATAATACAATTTTTGGCGTACATATGTAATAGAGTCTCTAGTTTATACATGAGACTTTAGTAGTGAGGCAGTGGAAACTATTTATCTTTTCATGATTAAAAAATAGTTAGGATTCACATTTTCCTGAGCATGTGAATTCCTCGTACCCTTAAATGCAATTCAAGATGGCAAAAAGATAAAATCAGAAATTCAAAATGAGTTGTCAGCGAAATGATACAATTTTAGTTAAACTTGAATCTGTCAAAATGTATTTTTAACTAAAATTCAAAAAAAAAAAATGAAAAAATAATAATGATAAAAAGAAAAAAGAAAAAAACAACAACAATAAAACCCATTATCATCATGTAACCTATAGAATATTTACAGAATATGTTTATAAACAACGGCGTAGAAATGCATTTAAAGTCTATTTTTTTTAACAAAATAAGTAAGACGTGTTACACACAATAATTTCAAATGCATCAGATACAATTCTCGTTCAGATTTTATAAATATATTATGCTAAAAACTCTGTCATAAAAAGATGCAAGTCAGCTTTCAAGATGTGGATGAATAAAGTTTTTTTTTGTAGAAATACTCTGTGACGGGTATGGCAAGCCAAAGGGGTCATTACGTATTGTCACAACGCGGCGTTGTTTAATTTAACCAATAAGAACTACGTTTAATCAACGCGTAGCTTTGGAAAACAACGCGTTGCTTTTAGTAAAACAACGCGACGTTCAGTTTTGAGAAAACAACGCGTTGTCACAACGAGTTATGACCCTTTTGGCTTGCTATAGGCGGGAGTGTAAGTCTGTGTTGAACCCATGCTGTACCCCCAGGATATTGCTTGATGAAGCCATTAAGTTTATTTGCCAACAGTCTAGTCAGAAAGTGGGTTAAGGAGGCAATGAGCATTGCAGGAAGACGTCTCTTGGTGTAAAATGAATGAACATGATGTTTTACGGGGATACACTGTACAAAAAGGATGTAATATAAAAAAAATTAAATGTCGGTGCTTATATAGCGCTTTTCCAGAATTGATCAAAGCGCTTTACATTTATTCCGTTACCAATAGAATATATCCAACTTACACGGCTGCCTTACAATCACGGCGCCTATAGACCATATCTATAATTGACATATTCCCGCCGTTGATGGGGTAAATCCACATAATCGGACGGGGAACGGAACTCAGAGCGAAATCGAGTAGTGTATTTATCATACTTGGCCTCGTTCTGAGTTCCGATTCCCCGACCGAATCTGTGGATTCACCCCATCAACGGCGGGAGTATGTCAATTATAGATATGGTCTATTGAGTATATTCCTAGTAACTACCCATGATAACGCTTTGGTCGACGAAGCAATTAGGATTAAATGTCTTGCCCAAGGACATAACCCGTTGGCCGTAGCGGGGCTCGAACCCACGACCTACTGATTCGCAGTCCTCCTCTGTTCCACTAGACCACACGAGCTCCACAATGTTATTGGACATATTTCGTAATCTTGGATTACAGGGGAACGTTACGGGAAACTCTGATAAGGGGCGTCAATTAGGGTAAATACCCTGTGTAATTACAAACAGCTCCATTATTTAACGGCTTTCTTTAAAAGTCCCTGGAAAATGCGCTGCCGGGAAAATGACATTTCCCCGGCAGCGCATTTTCCAGGGACGTTTACAGAAAGTCATAAAATAACGGGATTTCTAAAGGTGCCCTGTACGATTGGGTCCGCATTTTGTCAAACTTTCTGAGATTTTGGTACCAAAATATTCCTTATATTTTTCTCATTACCCATGTGAAATGTTACGGCTGAAACATGTTGCGTTTCAAAGATATAAGTGAAAAGTGTTAAAATATTACTATTATCATGGTAACCATACTATTAATTAAACAGTAAAGTATAGGTAAATTGAAAATATAAAATTGCTCGTAAAATTAAAACGGTTGTTCCGATTTACCTGAAATTTGAAATTGAAGTATCTTAAGTGGACAGGTGATCTTTCATATGAAAGTGTAAACTGCAAACTTTTGGAAAATTTACGCTCCCTTATCACAGTTTCTTGCAAATTTCCTTGTAATCTAAGATACACGAAGTCTGTTCAATTACACCCTTTTTACAGTGTAATATTCATTTTAATACTAAAGAGTGCTGGCTGCATATATTTGTTTGGCGTCACAATATTTCTAAAGGAATCATTTATTGAAGATATATATGATGATTACAAAATGGGACGCAACTCTTGGGATCCCTTGTATAACAAGAGACTCATACTCTGAGACTCATAAATAATTCATGTAATACATACCCAAGAGATAGCGCTGTTGCTGCATGAATATTCATCATAATTTGCTGTTATAACCTACCCTGTTTCGATTTGAAAACACTTCCAAATTAATCCAGTCTGTTCAGTTTAATATTATAACTCGCATTCACTATTGTAAATAATATACTAAAACAATGATTAGTGTATCAACTCTCTCAACACTAAGAGTACGCTGTAAAAAAAGATGTAATTGGAAAGACTTCGCAATCTTATGTTACAGGGGGAAAGTTACAGAAAACTGTGATTTTATGGAGAATGGCAGGTAAATTTGAGTAGATACCCTGAACAATCACATAATTTACGAGAAATTGTTCGTTATTTTACGGCTTTCTGTAAAAGTATCCGTTATTTAACACTTTTCTATAAATTCCCTGGAAAATGTGCTACCGGGAAAATGACATGATGATTTGGTCTGAACCAATCCTAATCAATCATTGCTAATCTCTTACTCAATACAAAAGCGCCAATTGACAATGTTGTAGAATATAAGGTATATGCTATGGATTTCGTAACAGAGTCTGATTGCTTGCTACATACAGTTATAAAGTTTATAGAGTGTGGGCGAAAACATACTCGGCCTCCAAACATTTGTTCGTGACGTCAAATGAAGAGTGACTCCAAACAAAATAACTTCAACACCGAGTTGAGACCAAATAAAATTTCGCGCTAGATTGCACATGCTATTGAATTGCCATATACTTTGGACCAAATGTTTGCTACCCGTTCATACTTTAAGTTCGATGGCAAATATTTGATGACGTCACGACCAAATGTTTGGTAGGGAAAATTTTTTGGAAGCCGAGTATGATTTCGGCTTTAATCCCCCTATAGCCATTTCTCTGCGTCAATGTAGCATATGCCAAATATATACATCAACCAATCATGTTCCAGTGAAAACTGCACATCACATTCCACTGACCAAGTGAGGTGCGCAGTTTGTAATGGGAATATAAGTAGTGCTTGTTCAGTTGTGATTTGAAAACACGTCCAATGGCAATATTTTAGATTTAAGTATCTTGAGAACACTCAAGATATGCACATCATACTTAACATTTGCCATCTGTAGATGGTGTTCTTTCATTCAAAAGTACATGTGATGACTCACCCCGAAAAGGGAGACTTTGCGACAGAACACTTAATACGAGAAACTGATGCAAATAGGCATCAAAAAATAAAGAAAATAATAAGAATTTCCATCAATTTTCTTACAAGATCGAATACTACCTTAAAGAAATTCATTATTTCAGTCATTGATGTTGTCTTTTGCAGATAATGACGGTACTTACTCACATGGAGCCAGGCGAAAGCACAAGATCAGCTGATTGTCGTAATCTGGGTCCTTTACCGAAACTCACTCGAGCCATTGACTTTGACCAACGCAAGGTAAGACACTACATTAATGCTTAAGGCTACAGTCCCTAAATGGGTGCCGTTTGGCTGAACGTCACATATCAGATTATCACAAGTTTTGGCGTGCATATGGAATAGAGTCTCTAATATATACATGCAACTTAACTAGTGATTTTACGTCCATTATCAAGGTCAAAATTACGTCAATAGACTACTTCGAAAAATTGACGCCTATTTCGCCGAAACCTCATGATTTTATGATGATCGAATGATTCGACTGTTTTCAAATTTTTATAGATTGTAGGCTTGATACCTTTTATTAAATTACAAATAATATTATATGAATATGTTGTGTTGATTTTGAATGATATTGTAACAAACCCGCGTTGTTTTGCCCGAAAAACTTGACGTGAATTACGACTCTGAGTTCGCCCTGTTTGAGCTGTGAATTGTCTGTTTCTAGTATCTACATTATCTATATTTTGTCTGATATACGCATTCGCATAATTTACTTACAGATGGAGCATCCCAATGAGGCAAACATTGCACTTTTTGTGTTAACAAAAGAAAAATACGGCATTTTTAGATTTTAGTTCACGATCTCAACGCTGCCTTGATAGCCTAACGGTAGATCTCTCGCCTCGGAAAGCATGACTAACCCCTGCCATAATCCATGGTTCGAGTCCCCGCAAATCCAGTGGAAACTATTCATCGTTTCATGATTTAAAAATAGTTAAGGATTCATATTTTCCTGAGCAGATGGAGGTCATCAACCCTTAAGTCATATATATACATGCAGAAACAGTAGTCGGTTGAAATTTATAGTATAAACTTTCTCGTGAACTATACCGTGTATCTTGTAGACAAATAGAGTTGGTTTCAATCATCTAGACATAGAAATATCTCAACATTTACACTGCAAATTTTGCCGAACACCAGACGCTAGTGTTCTGTCAGGTTTCAATGGCATATTTCACTCACGATACATTATAACTGCATGCTGTTTATAATATAAGAAAGCTACCACTTCAAAGTTTCAGA
>JXSR01S004672.1:22430-33166 GCA_000969725.1 Ophiothrix spiculata
CTTTTGATTTTATTGTGTTTGCTGGCCTGTCATAATAAACTTGATTGTTTGTGTATCTTAAATGTACTTGTTTTGTTTATAAAAATGTATTTATATATACATATGTTTGTAAATTGCAAGTGATTTGAATAAATATTATTATTATTTCTACAAAAAAGTGACATTTAAATTGTGTAATGTTTTATAATTTTTTTCACACTTTCAAAAGTATTTTCTAGCTAATTGCATAAATTCAAACCATGCATAATATAATACATTTATATATGATCTTTGTCTTTATTTTATAGATACATGACCCAGTAGCATATTAGTTGGCATAACTATTCAAATTGAATATTTTTTTAATGCCATGTGATATGGCGCATGATAGTGGTCAGCATGGTCTATCATGCATTGAGCATGATTGATCACATGTACACTAATTACATGCTTTATAGTTAGAATAGACTTCTCTATTAACAATAATATCTATTCTTTGAATTGCCTTTATATTTTATATAGGCCTACCTATTTGACAGTATTCTGTTTAGTGAAATTGTGCAAACAGTCTTTTCAGACAGTGTCACTGGTCAAATAAATAGGTCACAGTATATTGCATCATCGGTATTGTGTAATAAAAATTACGCAAATCAATCGCTTCTAAGTATCAGCTGTATATAGACCTTAGTGTCTGCCCAACTAAGTATAAATGCTGTATGTTTATTGCAGATATATTGAAAGTTATACCTTTTCCCTTAGAGAAATCCAGCACAAAAGAGCAGACAGTCAATTCTCTTCCATAACCTAAGGCAGTATCTACTATAGAAAACATGTGTAAATACAACTTTTTTGCATGGCATTAGATTCAAGTGAAATTGCATGCTGATAGGAAGTATCTGTTATGCTTTATAAGTGTACATACTGCTTTTTTACTTTGTTGTTGGGCAGAACTGTGGAAATTACCACTAGTTTAAGTAAAGAAAAATTATCTAAGCTAAGCCAACTAGACAATCATTTTTGTAACCAAACCCTTTACTTTATATATTAATAAAACAATAGAACTTGTAGAAATTAAGATAATCCCCATGTTAAATTTTGAACATAAAAAAAGGTCATTGTATATTATATCATCGGTATTGTGTAATATAAATTACACAAATCAATTGCTTTTTAAGTAGCAGTTGTAACAAAATGTTATGAAGTAATAACAAGGTTGCAAATGGAAATTAAGTTATAGTAAAGAAAAATTTTCCAAGAGCATTTCTAAATTAGTTAACTAGACAATCATTTTTGAAATAAAAAGTGAGGAGAAAAGTTTGGTATTGTGTCCAAACCTCCTGGAAAGTGAGGAGGGGGAGGGACATGTAGAATAACTGGCATTAAAGGTGCAAATAATGATTCTCATGTTTTAAAACCCTCACCTCTTATCTATCTTAGTTAGTTACATGAACGCCTAATGAACACAACATGAATGCAAACGTGACAATTTCACTTGATTCTGATCATTCATTTTCATATTATAAGCTTTACCAACTTTTAATAATTCCTATGGCCTATTTTGTTATAACAAGTACTGTCGGGGCCCATACAGAAATTAGAAAACAACACTTTCTCATTTTTCTAAAGAACACATATAAATTAGCAAGAAAGGTCTTAGATTTGTAACTTATCAGTCAAGGATTCTTAATAATTAAAAAATCTAAATTTTGATAGATATGATCTTGGAGATGAAATATTAATCATGAATTATCAAATGCCTGTTATAAAGTATATATACTTCTTAACTTAAGCATATATTTCTCTTTTTTCTTTCTCTCCATTTGTGACAGACTTGATGAAGATGGTAAAGTGCTTACTCCAGAGGAGCTTCTCTACAGATCAGTTCAGTCAGTGAATCTCACACACGACACAGCCCATGCTCAAATGGACGTCAAACTTCGCTCGCTCCTATGCCTAGGACTCAAGTAAGTTGACTTGGACTGTTCTTACTTCGGAATCATTTGTGATTGTTCACCACAAACCCTTCCTTGTTCTACGTTCTTCTGTGTTCGTTCTGTGGCCATGGAGGCGAGAGTACCTTCAACTGCTCTCATTTTTGTATCTTATTTTCTGATCCAAATTTGTTGGCCCACGGTTTATTTTGTTTCTCAATGTTGTGTTATGTTTGCTGACTCTCCAGATGCAGTTTTTGAAGAAAACACTCACCAAAAATGCATCTGGAAAGTGTTTTGTTCAAGAAAGTGGTCCAAAAACACCTGAAATTGCTTTTAGACAAGAATCAGATTACTTTTTCCGTATGTAGGTTTTACTTTCTTAATGGTTTTATAATGTTTTTCAGTTCTCCACGTATCCACAGCCATCTTTGTTTTTGGGACCCCATTGGAAATAAGCCTGCATATGCAATTGCTGGGCTTTTATGGGCTCTCCTGGCCTTACAATATTTTTAATTTTTAGATAACAGGGCTAAATGCATACAGAACAGTAAAAGTTGTGAAATTCACATATCTTTTATTCGAATTATGAGCTTTATGACAAACCAACCTTACCCTCTCTGTTTGGTGTTTGTAGATCCATTTCATAATATCAAGGCCAAAATGCGCTGAATTCAATAGAGATTTGAAGTTCATAACCATGATTTTCCTGGTATTGGTATTATTGTTGTCAAAACAAATGACCTCTTTTAAAAACAAACAGTTTCCTTTTCAAAACAAATTTTAGACACATTTTCTCTTTTGAAAACAAGTTTTTAGGCAACTTTTCACAAAGCAACCAAATAAATAGAATGAATAAATGTACACAAATCAAATGTCATATTTTTATGCGTTATACACCAGAGGTTTTCAAATGACCAGTAATCCCAATTTTGGTTTTCATTACTTTTGTTTTGGTATTCAAATAATAGGAATAGGAAACAATCACTGGTAGTAAGGTATGTGATGCCAGATGTACTTTGAAGCCCACTCATTATTCTTTCTGGGCAAAAAATGATCTTTTCAAAAAGTACTTTTTATTATTACCTTTCCTCAAAATAGTAAAACTGTTTGAAATCATAACCCTGACATGCTTGTTGTGAGTTTTTTTTAGTTACTTATAAAAAAAATAAGTCAAAGTTATGTATGCCGAGTGAGTTTGCTTCTTACGACTTAAGCACAGGATACATTTTTGTATGCAATTTCTTGTATGTCAGGTATTGAAAAGAGATTAATTTATTCATACATTGCTATGATTATGATATAAAAACAGTTTAAGAAGAGTAGCATTATCTTATTTGAGAGTTGTTTCTACTATAGGCAAAGCAATAATTTCTTGGTCAATGTAAACAGAAATCCATGTTAGGGGTTGCATTAACAATCAATAGGGCCCTGCACTCTGGATTTATGTTTACACTGTTCAAGAAATTATTGTTTGGCCTATAATTATAGCATAGTAACAAATATGATTTTTTGCTCATTCTACATGTATATGCTCATCCTTTAAAATGAAATTTTGCTGTGCACACAGATATGTCATGCATATATGTGGCTGTCCAGCCTGTATGAGCTGTAAATGCCAGAAACTTCATTTTGCGCTACAGGTGAAAATACATGTCAAGGTCTTAATTTGCCGAAATTGATTTTTTGACAGATTCACAATCCTTGTGCTTACTACAAAATACCAGCAAAGTTTCATTTCAAGAAAATGATATGAAATGTGAAATAAATCTGCATATTTTTAAGACAATCAACAGAAAATATAGGGCTTACTGATCTTTGAACGCGTTTATCTCAGTTATACGTTTTACTCCCTGACAAGCTTTGATGGACCATAACTTGACTTCTGGAAATCATGTGAAGTTCATTAAGGTGTCATTTTAATCCTTAAAGTAGAGTCTTTTGCAAATAATTAAAAAAGTGAAAATGGCAAGAGGTAGCATTTACGGCTTGTTTGGGATGGTCGGTCACATATGTGCACCAGAATTACATGATTACAACGCGATAGTCAGATTGCATCATACGATTTTAACGAATTTAAAAATGTAAACATAAGTATATGAAGTATATTCTATCGTAATATTCATTATTTTTCCCCACCAGTGAGCAAGTACTTCATCTTTGGTTAGAAGCTCTCTGCTCATGTGAGAACATCGTAGAGAAATGGTACCAACCGTGGTCATTCCTCAGAAGCCCTGGATGGGTACAGATCAAATGTGAGCTGAGGATTCTCTCTAAATTTGCCTTCAACTTGTCACAAGACTGGGAAATTCCCGTCAAGAAAGAGGTACGTATTTTGTTTTTCTCTTCTGTTTTTTTTCTTTTGTCATTTAACTTCTACAAGGTTTTTAGAGACTTCACTTTGGAATACTTCACAAAAACAAGTCACATTCTTCCATATTGTTAATAAACCCACTAAGTCACAATGGTTAGGTGCAACTCGGAATTGGTGAAGGGATAGAGTCACTCGAAAGAAGATATCAGGACCTTCCCATCATGCCTTGCTTCCCAATGGGATTTTTTGTGCAGGTTGTCATGAGATGGTTAAGTGATGAAACATAACACAATTAGCAGACCTCGTCCCAATTTCAGATATGTTTCATAACTAAACCCCGTCATTAAAACTTGTGCAAAAAATCCCACTGGAAGCAAGGCATGATAGGAAAGACCTAATATTGATGCATTCTTTTGAGTCATTCAATTTGTCACTGATCAAGCACAGTACAATAGAGGAAAAGGGTGAGGTGAGCACAGGGTTTGAAAAGGTGTTGTGTTGTCTAAAGATGTTCAGAACGAAAGTTCTGCCTATGTAGCATTTCTTTTCACTTTGTTGTGTAGATATAACAAGTAACCACATCATGGTACTTTGCAAAATTGATGCTTTGGGTAATCATTTTCAAAATCACTCCACCTCTTGCAAATTTGCAATCAAGCAACCAAGTTGTCAATGTTCAAGCTGCTTGTTCTTTTCACAAATTGTTTTTTATGATGCATTATTTTGGTAAATGACTCAGTAGAGATTGGGAAAGTGTATAAAAATATTGAGTAAGTCACATATCAAATTTTTGAATAAAATGTTAGATTTGAGCAATGAATAGAATATTTTAATTGAAGAATGCAGGCAGCACCATATCATGTAAAATAAACCATATTTAGTGTGTCATTTGCATCCTGCTATGCATGAATAAATGTACTTTTTTTTGTCAGGTTTTGCTCCTATTTATGGGAGGGTACTAAAAAATTACTGCTGTAGACAGCTGCTATAAAAACAAACTAACAAAACAAACAAACAAACAAACAGAAAAAAACTTTTGCTTTAGTTTTGAATGGAAATTTTTATTTGAAGTCAATTTGAGAGAAAATCACAATTTATTTCCAAAATCATGTTTATCAACTGGTAGTGTTTTGAGAAATATCCACATTAAGCTCATATTTAATTTTCAAGGCAATAAACTTAGTTATTGGAATGATGTATGATAACATATTTAGTTTGACAAAACCAGTGAATTATTTGGAATATAAACTCACATAATATTTCGTCCTGCTTGTCGGAGGACTTTGTCAGATCTGGTCATCTGATCCACTTTCTCGGGGAACTTTCGTCTGATCGATACTCTTAGTCTCTGATGATGAATGATGTATGTTTTTTTTTTGAGAGAGATAGAAGGAATGGAGGGAAGGGCTCCGCAGCTGTTTACACTGATAATTTTTAGTGCCCTGCAATTGTCTTTACATTGCATCTATTTGAATAATCTCAATATCCTGTTTCTCAGTACCATGTTATTGTAGTCTGCTGCATTTATATGTTGTATGAACAAAGTATTTTACTGTTATCACATCATGTATTAAAGTCATTAATTCTTGCCAAATTAAAAAGAATCCTAGTCAATTTAGTCCTAATCTATAAAATAATATTTTTTATTTTTGCTTCTATCTGCTATGGTGATGGGTTAATGCAAACTTACCATGCCATTGAGTTTGAGGGCAATTCCTTTCTGATCAAAAAATGATTCAAATTTAGCTTGTTTTGACAAAATTGCTGACAATTTTAATAAGAAATATCTTTTCAAAATAACACAAAAATATTCTTCAAATGTTAAAAATCAAGTTTATGAGATTAACTGACATGATACTCTCAAATTTTAATGATATGTTCTACCTCACATCTGTATCTTACATGTTCACTTCTTGAAATTACTAACAATTGTCTTGAAACGGCAACACTACCACCATTCACCCAATGATGGGTTATTGTATGTATCATTTCAGCATTTTGCATTTTTTCCACCATACGACAATTTTTGCATTATTTTCTTCTTTCCAGGCACATGCATCTCTGAAAGACAGTGTACAGGATATGCTCATCAAACACCATCTCTTCAGTTGGGATATTTGAACTCTGACCTCTTGAATGGTTGAACTATGACCTCTTGCATCCTCTTTCAAGATTCTTTTCTTCATGCACTAGCTGTACAGCACGTGTCTGTTGCAAATTAATATTGTATGATGCGGAGAGTGTTGCTTCAAATGCTTTGATTTCACTGCTTTTTAGAACATTTAAAGGCTTCAAGCTTATATAATGCAGCGTTGGTTGTATTTTGCTTTAATACAAGGTGTACCCCAATAAATTATTATCATACTGCAGCCAATCATTTAGCGTCGGGTACAGTGTAATACAGTGACCTGTTTGGTTTGGATTTAGTGCAGAGAAAATATACTGAATTTCAATACAAAGGAGGAAAAAGTCCCAGAAAAGTTTGAGAATTAAATATGCACTGCTACTATGTTATAGTGAATTAAGCATGGGTTTGAATCATGCATGAAATGCTATTAAATATCTGGGAAATATTTTGGTAATTCATTCATTCTTTGATTATCTGGTTGCAAATAACAAAAGAAGCATGTGAAGTGAATGTAATCGTTTTATACAATTGTTAGTTACATAAGGCTCCCATACCAGACGTCTGTAACGGGGAGGGATGTATATATATCTGCTTACAGTACTACAACAGTATGCCCAGACTTACTTTGCAGCCCCGCCTCAAAATCATGGTTACAGACTTGCACAAACATTTGTCTTACACAATTATATTCTTGTGGTGATTTGACACAAGCCTTTGCTATGATTGTCAATGTGTTAACATTTTTACTTAGGTTATAAAAAGTAGGGGAGTAATCAGATTTTCATGAGATAAGAACTAAGTTTCTTTACAATAGCTTTGCATTGATGGCTTTTGAACAGAGGGGCGTTAAGGGAGGCAGGGAACTTGGTACAAAAGCCGTTTCTAAAGGGGATGTGATGCAAACATGGGTTATAGAGCCAGACTATCAAGTGCCATGGTCCCTCCCTTTTCTTGGCAAAATTTGGTACTTTGATGGGGGTATTTTCAAAATGTTCCAATATTTCGGTTTATTTTCAAAAACTCAGGAACATATGCACCAAATTAGTATTAATATTCACCAACATTTTTTTGCAATTTTGTGCTTTGCTACTTTTATTGCTGGCACTTCAGAATTCTCAGCGGAACATCCCTATCTAAACCAAACTTGACTGTCCTCTCTCCCCTGGGTGTCTTTGATCTGAATATTATATGAGACACATAGAAGAATTGCAAATGTCCAAATGGACCCTTACCCAAGAAATTTGGAGTTCCGGGTTTGTTTTTGGTACATTTTTTGATCAAAATCAAAAACTTGGTTCATAAATGACTTGGTTACTCCCAAATTTTACTCCAAGGGTAGCAATGTTATGACACATGGTTCACCGCATGGCAATAGTATGCACTCTTTATAAATGGTCATTAACCATGATCATCATTACATATGTTATTATTTACCCACCCATGGTCATTACCCATGTTATATATGTATCTTCATTTTCACATTCAGTGTAAACCCTGGTAATCAGCCAAACATAACATGAGTATGTTCAAAATCCCGGGGATGGGGCTTTTGTATTCGGAGGTAGATACCGTGTTTGAATGTATGAACATCTAAAAGGGGGCTTTTTTACAGAGGCTTGTAATGTGCTGATTGTATTTAGAATGTCAAAAAAACCTGCAAAAAATCAAGAAAAGGGTATGATTTTTTTTCAAATCCTGAAAATAGTTTGATTTTTTTAATGAACACAGTCGTGGTTTCAAGTTAGGCTCAGTTCTTAGTGGTCATATTTGAGCATGATATCTATCTCAAATACAAGTGCCCCTCCCCCTTGGGTCAAAAATGCAACCAACCAAATATGTGACTGTCCATCCCAAACCAGCTGTAAATGCCGTCATTATCACTTTTATTAAATATTTGCAAAGACCATGCTATAAGGATTAAAATGACACTGTAATGAATTTAACACGATTTCCAGAAGTCAAGTTATGGTCCGGCAAAGGAGGTTGTCAGGGAGTAAAATGTTTAACTGAGATATTCGCATTCAAAGATCAGTAAGTCATATTTTCTGTTGATTGTCCACAAAAATAAACAGATTAATTTTACATTTCCGATAATTTTTCTTAAATAAAACTTTGCTGGTGTTTTGAAGTGAGCACAAAGATTGTGAATCTGCCAAAAAATAAATTTTGGCAAATTACAACCTTGACACATATTTTCACCTGTAGCATAATATGAAGTTTGTTGCATTTAAGGCTCCTTTGGATGGGATGGCCATATATAATGTTGCATTTTTAAATTTATGTAACCAACCAAACATGATCACGTTGAATGACATGTAAACTTGCTCTACCTGCAGTCTCTCTGTGATATGCTGCTATTTACCAATACATAGTTCCATGGTATGCCAGAATTTGTGAAAAAGATTAATACTAATGCTAAATTTCACAAGTAAACATTATTCAATATATATATATTCTTGCCTGTTCCTTATGCTGCCTTGAATATTTCAGCATGCATAAAAGTACGATCCACCTTTCGAAAGTTCCATAAACATGGATTTGTAAATGTCTTGCCATTTTGAAAAAAAAAACGATATGTATATTTATTTTTAATTTGTAACATGTACCAGTGCCATGTAGATTCACAATAGTCTGGTTGGTATAGTGCTCAATAAATCCCCATTTATTTTATTCTGTTAGGAAATACTTGCACCATGGGACTATGTTATGGTGAGTAGAGCTATAATGGGACAGATTTGGTATAGGCCAAACAATAAGTTATTGGACAGTGTAAACAAAAATCCATAGTACAGGGCCCCATATGTTTCTAAATGCAACTCCTGAATGGATTTTTGTTTAAATTGTCCAATAAATATTTATTATGCCTATAAATGGGTCACCGTGGCAACATACTGCAACTGATAGTCACTATCAGCCACCCGCTATTTCTCTCTATACTATCATGCAACATTTCATTGCGGATATTTTCAGTATGTTCTCATATCAATATTCCAGTGTGCTCATGACAACACAAATTATAGATCTGTCCCCGTAGAATGGTGCATGGTTAGATCAATTAAGGGTTGCATAGTGCGAAAATTGACACAAATTACATGCATTGAATCATTGGTAGCTATATTTTTGTTCACAAATCATGTTGTACTCAGCAAGATTCCTATAATAATCCTGACAATGCTATATAGTTACTGTATAGTACTTGTAATGTTACAGCACATATATTATATTGCACATCAAGTTTCTATATAGCCCTAAAAATAGTACTCAATAATTAAGTTACATTACATGCTTCATAGTAACTAGACAGGTACAGTGTAGTTGCTGCTCAGTACTTATGGAGGTAGATATCACAGAGACTGTGCCACTGTTCACATCCCCATATACCTTATATATGTGAGGTATTAAACTACAGTTTTACTGTACAGGACTGGTGTAGCTGCATAGAAGTAGCCAAATCAATGGGTACTATCTGTAAGATATTCTTTGAGAATGATAAAAGAAAACTACCCCTGATGGTGACAAACAGTTGCAGGCTTCCAAGACCCGATTGTTGCTTTTCTAGTAACAATTTCCATGTGGCATGTTTTGTGTAATCAACATTTTTGAAATTAACTCAATGAAATCTTTGTTCTATTATATAACTGTGAAACAATGTATATCAATATATTCTGTAATGTGTTTCTGACAAATACTGGCCTGTAATGTATTCCTGAAAACTGAAGACTTATATTGTCCTTATGAAATAGTGCTGTCCAACATCATGTGCAAAGGCTTCTTTTGTATATTTTATTTTATCAGCATGTTGTAATTTTGTGTAATTTAATGCAGATAGAACTCTTTCTCTTGAAACTTTGGATGAACAATGAGATGTTCTTCAAAGTGAAACAGAAACCACAGTCGGAAAATCCTGGTGTGTAATTCACTCTGGGGAAATCCTTGTGAATTTCGTAATTACATCCAGGGATCATGATATTCTTCCTTATCAATTGACTGAATGTGAGGAGCATGACAAATGCAAAAACAGCATATTGTTTTCTTGTTATTGTTAGCATTATGCCAACAAATGTCTTTTTGTTTTCAAAGTTATTTTTGGATAGATCATTCTCTCAATTCTTGTTTAGAACAAAGACGTTCATCTTGATTAGGATTTGAGGTCATGTTTCGGTATTGAAAAGAAGCAATTTTTCTCCTAGTCCATAGAGCTTGTATCGTAACTCTAGGTGTCAACAGTTTTAAGTACCATGGAAAAGGTATTTGTTTCTCAAAACTTGAATTCTTATTTTCTATATTTGGCATATGAATATTACCACATATTTCACCTAGAATTTCAGTTTCTTTCTTACCGACTTCCCACACCGCTTTTGTAATATCTGAAATCTTGAAAGTC
>JXSR01S004672.1:34171-55994 GCA_000969725.1 Ophiothrix spiculata
TAAAAGGGGGCTTTTTTACAGAGGCTTGTAATGTGCTGATTGTATTTAGAATGTCAAAAAAACCTGCAAAAAATCAAGAAAAGGGTATGATTTTTGTTCAAATCCTGAAAATAGTTTGATTTTTTTAGTGAACACAGTCGTGGTTTAGGCTCAGTTCTTAGTGGTCATATTTGAGCATGATATCTATCTCAAATACAAGTGCCCCTCCCCCTTGGGTTAAAAATGCAACCAACCAAATATGTGACTGTCCATCCCAAACCAGCCGTAAATGCCGTCATTATCACTTTTATTAAATATTTGCAAAGACCATGCTATAAGGATTAAAATGACACCGTAATGAATTTAACACGATTTCCAGAAGTCAAGTTATGGTCCGGCAAAGGAGGTTGTCAGGGAGTAAAATGTTTAACTGAGATATTCGCGTTCAAAGATCAGTAAGTCATATATTTTCTGTTGATTGTCCACAAAAATAAACATTAATTTTACATTTCCGATAATTTTTCTTAAATAAAACTTTGCTGGTGTTTTGAAGTAAGCACAAAGATTGTGAATCTGTCAAAAAATCAATTTTGTCAAATTACAACCTTGACATGTATTTTCACCTGTAGCATAATATGAAGTTTGTTGCATTTAAGGCTCCTTTGGATGGGACGGCCATATATAATGTTGCATTTTTAAATTTATGTAACCAACCAAACATGATCACGTTGAATGACATGTAAACTTGCTCTATCTGCTGTCTCTCTGTGGTATGCTGCTATTTACCAATACATAGTTCCATGGTATGGCTTCTTTTGTATATTTTATTTTATCAGCATGTTGTAATTTTGTGTAATTTAATGCAGATAGAACTCTTTCTCTTGAACCTTTGGATGAACAATGCATAAAAGTACGATCCACCTTTCGAAAGTTCCATAAACATGGATTTGTAAATGTCTTGCCATTTTGAAAAAAAACCCTGATATGTATATTTATTTTTAATTTGTAACATGTACCAGTGCCATGTAGATTCCCAATAGTCTGGTTGGTATAGTGCTCAATAAATCCCAATTTATTTTATTCTGTTAGGAAATACTGGCACCATGGGACTATGTTATGGTGAGTAGAGCATTAATAGGACAGATTTGCCTATAGGCCAAACAATAATTCATTGGACAGTGTAAACAAAAATCCATAGTACAGGGCTCCATATGTTTCTAAATGCAACCCCTTCATGGATTTTTGTTTAAATTGTCCAATAATAATTTATTATGCCTATAAATGGGTCACCGTGACAACATACTGCAACTGATAGTCACTCTCAGCCACTCACTATTTCTCTGTATACTATCATACAACATTTTGTTGCGGGTATTTTCAATATGTTCTCATATCAATATTCCAATGTGCTCATGACAACACAAATTATAGATCTGTCCCCGTAGAATGGTGCATGGTTAGATCAATTAAGGGTTGCATAGTGCGAACATTGACACAAATTACATGCATTAAATCATTGGTAGCTACATTTTTGTTCACAAATAATGTTGTACAAGCAAGATAATAATCCTGACAATACAATACTGTATAGTTACTGTACAGTAATTGTAATGTTACAGCACAGATACTGCACATTAAAGGGGCAATTCATGATCCACTTTTCACCCTCAAGGTCACCTCTATCAAATTTGATTTTTTTAGCTTATAAGAATCCTCAAGTGGTATATGTTACAATCCCCAAACCATTCTTTCATATGTGCTTGCATTTTTGAGAAAAGTGAGAAAATGTGTCATTTTCTAATTATTGTCGGGGCCCCGACAGTAATTACAACACAGTAGTCTATGGGGATTTTCAAAATGCTAAAAAGCTTGTAACTTAGAAACGAACGGTCGGAATCAAGTGAAATTTTCAGTTTATATTTATGTTGTGCTCTTCTTTTTATTTAGCTAGAAAAAAGACCACATCAAAATCATGAATTGCACCTTTAAGTTTCTATATAGCCCTAAAAATAGTGCTCAAAGTAGTTCAGTACATTACAAAGATTCGTAGTAACTAGACAGGTACAGTGTAGTTACTGCTCAGTACTTATGGAGTTAGATATCACAGAGACTGTGTCACTGTTCGCACCACAGTATCAAACTGCAGTTTTATTGTACAGGACTGGTGTAGCTGCTTAGAAGAAGTCAAATCAATTGGGTACTATCTGTAAGATATTGGAGAATGAAAAAAGAACCACCCCCTGATGGTGACAAACAGTTGCAGGCTTCCAAGACCCGATTGTAGTTTTTTCTGGTCAAATTTTCCATTTGGCATGATTTGTGTAATCAAAATTTATGAAATTAACCCAATGAAATCTTTGTTCTATTATGTAACTGTGAAACAATGTATATCTATATATTCTGTAATGTGTTTGACAAATTATACTGGCCTGCAATGTATTCCTGAAAACTGAAGACTTATATTGGCCTTAAGAAATAGTGCTGTCAAACATCATGTGCAAAGGCTTCTTTTGTATATTTTATTTTATCAGCATGTTGTAATTTTGTGTAATTTAATGCAGATAGAACTCTTTCTCTTGAACCTTTGGATGAACAATGAGATGTTCTTCAAAGTGAAACAGAAACCACAGTCGGAAAATCCTGGTGCGTAATTAACTATGGGGAAACCCTTGTTTATTTCGTAATTACATCCAGGGATCATGATATTCTTCCTTATCAATTGACTGAATGTGAGGAGCATGACTAATGCAAAAACAGCATATGTTTTCTTGTTATTGTTAGCATTATGCGAACAAATGTCTTTTTGTTTTCAAAGTTATTTTTGGATAGATCATTCTCTCAATTCTTGATTAGAACAAAGACGTTCATCTTGATTAGGATTTGAGGTCATGTTTCGGTATTGAAAAGAAGCAATTTTTCTCCTAGTCCATAGAGCTTGTATCGTAACTCTAGGTGTCAACAGTTTTAAGTACCATGGAAAAGGTATTTGTTTCTCAAAACTTGAATTCTTATTTTCTATATTTGGCATATGAATATTACCACATATTTCACCTAGAATTTCAGTTTCTTTCTTACCGACTTCCCACACCGCTTTTGTAATATCTGAAATCTTGAAAGTCGCACCATTTAGCTCTGAATTTAGGGATGCAAAAATTACAGTTCTGTACTGCCCTTAGAGGGTGAGTTTGTTTTGTGTCATTTGGGTGGAATTTTTTAGAGGAGTCCAGCAGGCACATATGCACACAAAATGTTTGAAGACCCCTCGTTTTTGGCTCTGAATGATGATGTGAATAGTGTCTCTGTTCTAGTAGGTGCTGTGTAAAGCCCCACTGGTGCATGAAAGTAATACCCTGGGTCACAAATTCACAAAACATCCCAAAATAGCATGAGAATAACAAGTTTAATTGCATGCTTGTTTTGAGTCAATGCCCAAAAACATGTATTAATTCTTTAAAAAGAATAAGTATTTTTAAAACTAAATGGGACTTTTTGAAATCTATTGGCCTGTGTCTTTAAAAAAAGCAACAAGTTCAACTTCACAATGAGTGGTAGATTTGTATTTTGTTAAAAACAAATTGCTTATTTTGAACAATAAACATTTTCACATAATATGCTAGGTCTTTAAAAACATGAGAGTTTGTTAAAATACATTCTAATCACTATTTTATTTTGAACTTGACAACATTGTTGGCTTCATGTTGAATTGAATGACAGCATATTCTCAAAAATTAGTTGTCTTCATTCAAACTTGATGTAGCCCAAATCACATATGAAATTATATATATGCCAAAAAGTTATATTTTCATTGTAAGAAAATGATATCGTAGTTGACAAAAATGATACATGATATGTGATATTGACACATCTTTGACAAGTACATTATAAGGTCAATGCTATTTATTCTGATGACACAAAGTGATATTTTTGGCCATAATTTATTGACTTTCACACTGCATGTGGTTGCATTCAGAGCTGTTATGTTATGTGTATATAAGTGAACTCTATTCTGACCTGCTATGTATATTTTGGTACATCGTATTAAGCTTTATTTATTGTGTATTTATTATGGAATGATTCTATCAATAATTTTCAGTACTTTAATTACCATAGTATGTATCAATTAACACTTGCCATTTCAAATGAGAGATGAAGATGTTTCTAAACCAGCGATCATATAGAGGGGCTATACGCTTTCAGGGAGGCACTCATATTTGAAATTGACTGGGATTATCTCTATCACAAAGAATATGAGTGCTTCCCCCGAGAGTGTATAGTGCATACCATATACTTCTATGTGATCGCAGCCTAAACCAC
The DNA here is from genome assembly GCA_000969725.1 of Ophiothrix spiculata. Lineage (NCBI taxonomy): Eukaryota > Metazoa > Echinodermata > Ophiuroidea > Amphilepidida > Ophiotrichidae > Ophiothrix > Ophiothrix spiculata. Next base: position 38,465 of record JXSR01S004672.1, read on the forward strand.
CAATATTTGTAGGTAATTCTTTCTGAAATGTTAAGACTTTGATTCATCCAGGTATTTCAACATTAGATTGATATACATAAATCTGACTTCTGGACTTGGGTTATGCGTTTTGCATGTTTCATGCTTCATGCAAGGCAATTCCTTAAGCCTACTGATGATCTGGCGGCTCAGTTTGTGCAGTGACCTGTGATGAGCGGTTGACCTAATGTACGAATATTAATCTAATATTCTTCAGATATTTGTAACTATATGTTTTGCTGGGTTGTTTAAGTTGAGGGTTGAATGATTCACAAAAACAACCTCAGACCCAGGTAAGCAGTTTCAAATATAAGATTCTTTGATTTTTGAACTCATCTTACAAACCATTTTGTAGTGTTGAAGTTATGCAATGCAATGTTTGGCAGTTTCAAGAAATAATTTCATGTCTTTCTGTTTCCATAACATCTGGGAAGAGAAAAACTAAACATACATTATTTTGTTTTTCTCACACTTTGTCTTTGTTTCATAGAAAAATGTGTTTTGAATCTGGGTTATTTATACTCTTTTAATTTACTAATATACTCGGATCAAATGTATTATGACATTCATAATAATAATATGGGAGTCCCAAATTAAAGTGATCTTCATTCATCGGTCAAACTTATAAAATACAAAATATATCAGAACAGAACAAGTTTCCTTTGTATTTTGAGATTCTGTTTTTAATGGTATGATCATCTTCAGAGCTATTTATTGCTGACACTCTCTAGAATACATTGACAGACAAGTTCTGAGATCATCATATAGTTTGAATGATTTAAAAGCACTTAAAAGATCCCTTCTTGTAATTGTTTCATTTTCTCTGGTTTTTGTTTTGTTAAATTGCAACAGTACTTGTTTTCGCAGCATTCCAAAGCTATAATTCATCATAATATTTTCAGAAAAGCTCAACATTGTTGTGTCATGTTTATGTATTCATCTTGCCCCAAAATATTTATGAAAATTTTCTGCAATATTTGCCTCTCTTGGCCAACTTACGAGGAAAGATAACATTTATTGATATCATGCCAGGCTTGACTCCAAAGAAAACAGTAACAAATACAAGTATTAATTTCCCAATCAATTGATGTCACAAGAGACAACTATTGACTGCTATTGGTGTATTGAAAGCCCAAGCTGATTTCTCAAACTTCTTTTTTGCATTTCAGCAATTTTTCTGACAAAATTTCAGTAGATGAGAAACTCTTACCAAATTGGTTTATTCTGGCCCAAGATATAGTTGTATGAATATCCAATTAGCCCCATTGAAATCGGTGTAAATTGGTCTGGCTCCAGACAGTCATGAACCAGGCCAATTTACACTGATTTCAACAAGGCTAATTATTAGGTTATCATGAGACCACATATTGGGCCAACAAAAACCAAATATCAGATTTAGAGTGGGAGAGTTTTTACGATAATCTACCAAAGTATGGTCATACAAATGTTGAAATAAAAATAAAAATGGGATACAAGATACAATGTACTCTATTGTTTTAATCCCTCTCTGATTTTCCCAATTATACAGCAAACAATATTTGCTGTATACAAAAATTCAAAAGTTATTTTGCTTTCAAATTTTTAATCAGCAATTTTTGTAATGATCATGAAATTTTTGACTTAATGTCCCTTTGGGTTCCTTCCTGTAATGGTTTATTATTTTGACTGTTTTTTCTTCAATTTATTGTAACAGTACTCGTTTTTTCCAGCATTCCAAAGACATCCTATAATGCAGGAGCTAATATTTGTTTTATACATGAAATTTGAATAATAATAAGTTAAATATTGTGTGGATAGCACCAACTTAATGGGTAAAACACATATTTTTCATATCAACTGCTGTAAAATTCTTTGTTGGTATAAACATATTCAATTTTTCTGAGTGCAAAGTTGAAAGTAAAACGCTCCTGCAGTCAGTGTCACAAATCGTTTATGAGGTATATTATGTCCTCTGAGAGCTTTTTAATAAAATAAAAATGTGGCAGTACTATTTTGGAAAACAATGTATTCTAGTTTATAGACGAAGGCGTAAGTTTACACTAACTTGAAATTGTATTGAGGGTTGTATTATAAGGAGTATTCATTGCAATTGTATTCAAATTTTATATCCAAAATTGGGTGTAACATTATTGTTTCAAGTAATTCTCGGACAAGGAAATTCCATACATGTGTGAATCTGGTCAACTTTTGACACATTGATTTTAATGTAATAGCTCCTCCAAAGCTATAATTTGTGTTTACTAAAGTCCAAGTCATATTTGTGTGGTAAACACTGCCTCTAGTATTAATATACGGAGAGAGCATTAAGATAAATCATTGTCCTGCATTATGGGGCTCAGCGGATGGTTAACGATAATGGAAGTAATTATTATACAAATAATGAATGTTATGAGTGCAATGGGAAGAATATTCTCATGAGATGAAAGATAAAATGTTCCATTTAACGAGGCGAAGCCGAGTTAAATGGAACATTTCATCTTTCATCGAATGAGAATATTCTTTCCATTGCATGAATTGAAACATTCATTATTTGTTTTATATAACTCATACAAAGATTCTTGGATTCTTGTATTGTAATATATTCTTCAAAGATACAACGATGTTATGAATTTTATTTACAACGAATGATACAGTGAGCACACTAAAAACCAGAGTGGTTTTTTTTATTTTCCATTGCACGGGTCGAGTGCTATGGAAAATGAAAAATGCACTCTTGTAGAAGAGTTGAAAATGGAAAAAATGATGAACACCCTTCAACCAATCAAATGACTAGAATCTTTGTATGAGTTATATAAAGAATAATTATATTACTTTAACAACATTGTTGATGCTAAACAAATACCAAAAGTGTGTCCCTTGTCATCCCGGACATAATCAACCTGTTGATGATTGGCATACTGAAGAAGGTCTGCTATGAAAACATAACACATGATCTTGCCATCTCTGAATGATTGTTTGGATTGCAGAGCAAATAGTTTAATGTATTGAGTGTGTGGCAAGTATGTGTTAGTTTATATAGTTATATGACTGACTACCACATCCCACTGTCATGATTTTACTAAAGTGTCATTATGTTGTGATTTTATATACTATGTACTGAGGTGTAAGAAATCACTTCTGTTATATTTATATTATTCTAATATCAACATTTTTTGTGAATGTTTCAAGAATGATAATTATATGATAGATTACATAAAGTCATATGATTGATCATGTGGTTGATTACATTATGCCATGATTGGTCATGTTTTTGATTACATGGGCAACACAAAATGTGATACACACATAGATTTAAAGGGGAGATACAAGGCAATCCGCCATTTTTATTCCGGCATGGAGACAAAATTGGGGGTATTCGGGTATTTGCTGATAGCTTGCCGATGATGCATCGCACCTTGTCATAATGCGCGAATATTGAAGCACGCACACACGCTTTGCGTGCAGGTTGGTGTATCATTCGCGTAAAGTATTATTTGCGCAGGTTATCTCTACGCGTAACTAAGTCTCGGCACTCGGAGTTGATTTTGCCACGAACCGAGTTGGACCCGAATACCCCCAATTTGAGCTCCATGGCTGACGCCGCCATTATACGGGCCGGCATACAAAGCCTGGTATCTCCCCCTCTATATCTATGGATACACATGATAAAATAAAGCAGAAGTTAATAAGCAAAATAGTGAGACTTCATACACTTTTGGGATTTTTTTGAAGCTTACAACTGGTTTTTGGGAGGCTTTTTCTTAGTGTTGGTGCTGTAATTGGGGATGCTCTATAATTTTATTTCTCCCAACATAAGTATAGTGATTTGAGTTTTGTCTACTAAAGATATTTTAATGACAGTTGTCTTAGTGAAATGAAATTGATGAGATGGTATATCTAGAGTCTTATCGATTTCTGTTGACGGGCATCGCTCGATCTGAAGTCTTTCACGACATCTTTCCGTCATGCGTTACCACGCATAATCATACCAACACACTATGCGTTGATCAGTGGACTCTGCATAAACCAATATCCAATATTTAATAGGTGTGGGTAGAGGCAGACTTTTAGGATGATGCATTCTCTGACTGGCAGTCAGTGGAGATTTAGATTTGTTATTCCTGATTGATTTTGTTGTTCAACTGAAGCATGATTAATAACATCATCTATTTTGAATCAATACAGCTATGTCGGCCCCCCCCCCCCCCCCCTTCGGAATGGGAAGGTCAGGAGAATAATTCAGTAAAGGTCAAGGATTTTTCATGTAAATTTCCTACTCCTACCTTCGTATGTGTAGAGTCCTACACAGACAGTATACACAAATGGGAGATCAGCAAAACATGAGTAGAAAGTAACATGTTAACTGCATGTTACAATGGTCAATAAAACCCAACCGGCCCGGGGTATTATGTCTATATACTCTATTGGATTTCTTGGTTGTGCACACAAAAATATTTGATTATTGAAATGGTTATTATTCTGCGATCATGTTAAATTATGGTAGTAGGTCTTGAAAGAAAGAAAGATTTGTTTGGCTCAAACCCAAGGAAAATTCAAAGAAAGCCTCTATGTGACTCTTGTGGAAGCCCAGGCTTTTTTCATAGTCCTTAAAGATGGATTTATTGAATAAAAATAAATCAAGACAAAATTGGTAATCAAATTTACACACATAGGGCATACACTTTGCTTGTAATTGTTGAATAATTATGCTGAAGATTGATTATCATTACAGTCTAGATATAGACCATATTTATAATTACATACTCCCATGGTTGATGGGGTAAATCCACAGAATCGGACGGGGAATCGAAACTCAGAACGAGCACAAGTATGATATATACCCTACTTGCCCTTGTTCTGAGTTCCGTTTTCATCCGATTCTGTGGATTTACCCCATCAACGCCGGGAGTATGCTGATTATAAATATGGTCTATTGGGACCACTTTGCTTGTTGGTATCTATGATTCATGACAATTTTGACTACGTTAGTCAAGATTGCTGAGTTTATCCTAACATACTTGAGACCAAAAACTGTCTTGAACATTCCTATATCAAAAATCCCTATTTTTCTTACATATGACCACATGATTCGAACACAGCATCACTTGTACCGCAATCCAATGTCCAAGTAAATAAGTAATAACATGCCTCCTAGAGAATGCTGCTTTGGCAGCGAATCGCCCACTACATTTATTTCCCTGTTGCTTGTATTTGGGTTTAAACTATTTTGTTCTATAGGATTTGATAGGATTGATCAGGGTTAGGGTTATGAAAGGAGGATGGATTTAGGCATCAAGAGGACAAAGTATATGAAACAAAAAATAAAATGAAGATTATAATAATCTTGTGTTATCTTCACACTGAAACCTATTGTAAGAGTTGCGTATTTCCTGGAAGCAAAGATATATGCAAAATGTGTATATATTGTAACATGTTGTAAATAGTACAAAAAGTGAACAGTATTCTTTATGTATTCTATATATAATGAAATATGGTGATATTTATAAATAATTAGTGGGTGTGTGTGTATAAATTGAGATAATTTATAGAGTATCAAAACTGCAGAGTGCAATCATTATGTTTCTTTCAATTTCTATTAGCTTACATCATCAATATTAATTATTCTTTTGTCTTTGCTAACAAGAGATATTTACATGTATTATTAAAGATATGTGGTACTATATTTCCTTTGAGTATTTTAACATTTCTGGTTGGCTAGAGTTTGTTTTTAGTGGTTACATATTCTGAACATAGAATGTGTATGTGTGGGTACAATTTTCTTTTACAAATATTTTGAAATATGGAAGAAAGAAATTTAAAATGCATCATTTACGTAACCATGACCAACCGTATTCAAAACTTGATGAATTCCTTATTTTGTAAATATATTTCATAATACTAACCATATATAGGTCTTATTCATGGTTCTATGTGTTTTCGATCTCCATTCCTTAAGAAATACTGGTCAACTTAATAATACTATATATGTCTGAACGCGCCAAATTTCACCAGAGTTGAAGAGGTGCTTGCGCCAAACTCGCTTACTGAATATGATATGAAAATTGGCTAAAAAGTAAGAATAAGCATCTTTCTCATACATTTTCAAAAACCTATTGCACCAATTTTCTTGGCTTTATGCCATTGGGTCTTAACAGGAAAAACTACTAGATGAATCAATATCAGTTATTAGTACAGGTATTGCAAGTCTTTGTCTTTTTTTGATTCTCCATTGATAAGACGTCACTCGTACCAATCTCTGTGTTTGCTTTATCAAAATCCTCAACACGCAAATGAATTCAAACTAAGGTTGCAGAGGCAAAACAACTCAAGACTCTTTAAGGCTCTGTCACACATCACCATATAGAGCCTAAACGTACAAAATTACATACAAGAATTTTACATACTGAATGTATACCAAACTGACACCACCGTATGGATAACGAATTATACATACTTCTAACGAACACATGACGAACACCATTGTATAAAGTAAAACAATAGTGGGATTAAGTATGTTAGGCGTATGTTTTGTCTATATGGTTATGTGTGACACAGTCCTTAAAACCATTTTACTACCTCCATGGTTGTATAAACAATTGCCAAATAAATTTCCATCTTGATTTATGTCCAAATATTGATGATGTAGCTGTTAGATCTTCTAAATGATCAGTACATTTTGTTGAAATAAAGGGCTTGAAAGGCTGTATATTGAATGATATATTAAATAATTTATTTAGATTGTTTGTAACTGATATATATTGTATGTGTGTTAAAGCCATGTCATATAAAATTATGAAGAACTTTCCTTGTAGTCAGCTTCTATGTTTGGTATATGAGACTGAGAATATCAATCTGGTTTCAGAGTCAGTGGCTATTGTGGCGATCACGACCAGCGTGTCATCAAAAATTTCAATTGCACAAACTTGATCAGGCCCGTAGCCAGGGGGGAGGGGGCCCTTTTTGGTCAAAGCCCCCCAAAAATAAATAAAACAATCCCTAAATATCCACCAAAAAACACCTGTAAAGCACCAAAACATGTAAATGAAACTACTGAAAACTTTTTTTTTCTTGTCAGAAAATGTTTCCTCCAAAAAGTCAACTTTTTTGAAAATCTGCCCCCCCCCCCCCTTTTGAAAAATCCTGGCTACGGGCCTGAACTTGATCAAGCTAGCACAAAATAAGTTCATTTTGTGTGAGTTTGGCTATTTAGGTATGGCTATATCATTATCAGTTATTTAGATTTATGTTGCAGTAACATAAAAATATTTTGTGACATAGATGGCATTATTGAAAAACATTGTATGATATATTTTGTAGCAGATTTTCAGGGAAAGTGGAGATAGTGTATAAGAAATAAAGCTTATCAAGACACAGTGATATGTTTATGTCAACTTGCATAACTTTCTTGTTGGTGATTATTGATGGAGATACTGCGATAAGGTTACTGAAAATGTTACCACTAAAGAGCCTTTGAAATATGCATGTGTCTTTTTGCATGGCTTCACCATCTGTGTGATTACTATTACATGAATTCTATTGAGTTTCGTGAATTCTGTTTGAGTTCTTTTCAAACCAATTATGTATGTAAAAGCCAAAATCTAGTCTATAACAAGCGACCTAATGTTAGGTGCCACAGGCCATTACATTAATTCCAATGCATTTTCCAATCGATAACAGAGGCGTGGTGATGAAAACCATCAAATGTTTGACATCGCATACAAAATGTGTGATTTTTCATCATGTAATCTTTGTTATTATTAGAAAATACATTGGAATTATAAAGTAGATTATTTGTTAACAAAGACTTGTTGCACCAAATATTTAGTAGCTCATGAGAACTGTTGTTTGGCCTTTACAGTTTGAATAAATGCGTGAAACACATTTCTAGTTTAGTTTAGTTGTTTAATACTTTCTTTCATTGATATTGGGAAATCAAGACTTAATAATTTTACCACAAATTAAGGCTTTACTGAAGTTAATATTTACCCAATTATCAAACAAAACAAAAGAAACTTTATAATCCATTTACCTATATTCATATTCCCTTCTCTTGAATAGAAAAAGGTTCCAAAATTCAAGTTGTTTTCAAAAGTGCATGATATTAAACATTGCCATGTCATACTATATGCTCCTTGTCAAAAAAAATCCCCCACTATATCATGTTGAAATACTTGTGTTAAGGTTTTTTTTGAAAATAACCAACATGTTGCAATGGCCAAAGTCTTGTGCTTTAATGATTATGCAACATGTACCTCTAGGACTTAAGACTAGACATGCAGGTTGGCCATTGGAACAAACTACATGAGAGCCTGGAATGTACATCCATGTAGATTCCTGGGATGTACATCCAACTCAATACGTTTGTGTGCCTCACACACTGGGTGTGCGTTTGTGCGACTTGGTAAGACGTGGAAAAAGATATGACACGTAAACGTAGCTTGAATCCACATCTGGTTGACACATCATCATGTAGATAAAATTTCTACTCCTGAGATGTACATCGATGTTCAATGTACATGGATGTAATTTTCAGGCACTTGTGCAGTTTGCCTCATTGTAAGCACAGTTTTTCCATCAGTAAGGACATATGAAGGGCTTGTCTTCCAGCAAGATAATGTCAGACCACACAAAGCAAGAATAACTATAATCTCTGTTAATAGTTCACCACATTCAGCATGTTTCTTCTGATCACCCAGCAAATTATGGGGTTTATTCAAAAAGTTCTACCTGTTGTATCGTAATTTTTGTTTTATTAAAGGTAGCTACTTGAAAATTGATTAAAATATAGCTAAGAATGTCACCTGCAAATAGTGAAAATTTGTATCAATGCTGTTTTTAGATATTTGCAGGTGATCTAAATGGCCCATTCAATTACCGGTAGTCATACTTGACCCCACCTTTGAAAGTTGCACATACTTTGACCGTTTCCGGTGCCAAACTTGACCTACTTTTGAAAGTTGCACATATTTTGACCGTTTCCGGTGCCAAACCTATCTCATACTTGACCCACCTTGAGTTGCACATATGATTTTGACCGTTTCCGGTGCCAAACTTGACCCACCTTTGAAAGTTGCACATATTTTGGACTGTTTCCGGTGTGACACACCCGGAAACTGTCAAAATATGTGCAACTTTCAAAGGTGGGTCAAGTATGATTAATTGAATAATAAAGCCATATAGTATTGCTATACAGTGACAATTTTATAAAATTTAGAAATGAACATACAATTATACGGAATGATTAAAAAATTGACCCAAACTGAAAACAATGGTTCACAAGCACAGCAATAATAGGAACGAGTAGCAATAGCAATATTAATAACATTACCAAAGATACAGTTTACAAAGAAATTGATCTTGATAAAAGAAGATGTAAAATTGTAGCTTCATTCTTAATACATTTTCATAGTAGATCACGAGGGGAACTAATTTTTATATAACCTTTTATAAAAGTTCTAAATGTCCTGTAAGTCCATATCATGCAGATATTTTTCAAAATGGCAATTTAAAATTTTTCGAGGTGGCAACCACACCTCCCCCTACCCTCGGACTTTGACGGCCTACCATAACCCCACCTTATCTGGTACCTATAACTTGCATCTATTTTTTTTTCAAAATGACCGCAAAGGATGTAAAAACAATTACCTAAATGCTCAGGGTCGCTTTATTTTGCGTTTTGGTGCAATCGGCGATCATCTGTTAGGGGGTGGGGTGGTCAATTTTGTCAAATTTATTCAAACATTCGTCTTGCTTCCACGAGAAAACCATACCTTATTGTTACGAGCGAAAAGAAGTTGGTGAAATGTAGATGGATATCTACCCTGCTGACACAACAGATACAGATACAGATAACCACCCCACCCCTTAGGAAGACGAAGGTTACGGTTATTCACATCAGTTTTAATGTTTCTTGAGTTTTCAAGGCAAACTCTCAGAAACCTCTGACTGACAAGTGTTAAGTTTCTACTTTAAACTTATCAAATATTCATCAATCAAGTTGAACAGCATAGCTCATTTCCTTTACCTCAGGCCACAAACTTATTGAACACTTCTCATAAAAATCCCAAACTTAGCCAGAAACTTCTTCACAACATAGAAGCATAATTGCAGGGCCTATACAGAGTGTATCATTTTTGTGGGAGATTTTTTTTTGACCAAGAGTATATAATGATTGATGGAGTTTGTATTATATATTTCAAAAACAATATTATTGTTACTGTTTGCCCACTATCATTCATATAGAAATTTTATGATCATATTATTATAATGGGCTCTGAAATTTACAATCATTTGACTGTTTTTTACAATTATGTTTTTCAAAGCAAATCATTGTTAAGATTTTTATTTACAAATTTTGGTTTTCAGATCTATTGTTTTCTTGTGTTTTGTTCATATTTTTTGTGTGAAATGTGTTTTTGTCGTTTCCCAAGTTTTATTTCAATTTAGAAGATATCATATTGGCTTTTGTAAGATTTTGTCCGTACATTGTGGTCCTGTACACTCTAAATTACGGAGATTTAAAATAAATCCCAAAGGACCAGTTTAAGGATGAACTTTTGAATCTGAAGGATTTAAATTCCTAATGTATTAGATTCGAATTTCAAACTTTTATGATTCAATTTTAATTCTTTACATTGATTGGTCCCTCACTACAATCCTTTGGGATTTATTTTAAATCCCTGTAATGTCACAGAGTGTACTATTTTTAAATGTATATGATTTTATTAGATCTTGAGTGATACAATACAAACCACTATTACATGTGCATGATTTAGTGATTTTGAAAAGGTTGGTTTTACCATTTTTGATTAAAATCTTATAATATGACCTTTTGTGTTTGTCTTTAACAGAGTCTTGTTGGATTGAGACAAGGAGTGCAGGATATGCTGGTCAAACACCATCTCTTCAGCTGGGAACTCTGAACTATGAACTCTGACCTGTGAGCTCTGACCTGTGAACTCTGAACCTGTCACCTTGGTTTATATACCGAGGATGACGGTGCCTGAACTCTATGAATTACAAGTAGTGTTTAATGTGCAATAGAGAGTAGCTTTTGACATCGTGATTGTATTTTCTTTATTCCATTTGTTATTAATGAAGAACACATATAGTGTCCTGTTCTCAGAATCTGGGCGTTGGATCCTGATCAACCGGAATCATACAACTTCGACCTGTATACCGTAAATTAGACACTGTTTTTTTGGGTTTTTTTGCCTCTAAAACAGAGACCACGTTTTAAGATTGGCTTTCATTGAAGAAACTCCTACAGTTGAAGAAACTGAATGAAATAGTCAGCCCTGAGCCTGAATTAAGAATTGTTCAGTCTAGTATTTTGACTATACAGGGTGTCCGAGAAAAAAGGAAACCGAGATTTGCGCCCTCTGCTTTCTGACACAGTTGATTAATTTGTAAAACTGATTATATATAAGTAAAGTAATGGAAGAGGAAAGGTACATGTAGCTTAGTTCGAAATTTAAAGAAAGACTTGCTCCTATAAAGCCAGCAATTTGGAGAAATGTCAGGAAACACAAATATCAATCCTTTCTCGAGGTCTTGCTGCAGGGCAGTTGGAAGCGAAACGTTCTTTCAATAAAAGTGGTGCAAATGCATAAAATGCAAATTTGATAAAATCATCCATATAGATAGTAAGGCCAGTACCATATACCAAATTGGTAACGTTGGAAAGAGGAGATTATCGTGCATTAATATTGACAAACAGTTTTTGAAACCAATCAACCGTGTTGAAGAACAGAAGATGTAAATTTCGTTTTCCTTTTTCTCGGACACCCTGTATACATCATAACATAACTTTGGTTTAATGTTACTGTGAAATTAACAATTTCTCCATACTTGGAAAGTGTAGTTGGTCCTTCCCGTTGGTTGCGAAATATATAAACATATAAAGAACCAGTGAAACCAGATAAGTCGATCATATGTTTCCTTCTGAGTGTCCTGAAGTCAGAAAACTTATGAGGAACTTCTTGTCCGATGGCGTACTCCATTTTATTAAACAGATATGATAAATGAGTATGTATCAACTTTGATTTAGTAAACTATATGGCAATTTGAATCTGAGGACATCGAAAGTGTTTTGGGTCCTCATTTCATCAGTGATCATGCATGGTGATAAAGTTATACGAGCGTATTAAAGAAAAGTGTTTGTATTAATATGTACTCCACAAATTGCAGATCATAGCATGTTTAGTTTTATAACATAACAAGAACATGTTCCGGGCGCATGACTTTGAGTGTCAGTGTAATACTCACAGCCTAAGTTTCAGTGAACACCATAGAGGGGAGCGTGGCCGAGCGGTTAGAGCACGGGTCTCGTAATACAGAGATTGTGGGTTCGAGCCCCGGGCCGGGCGGTTTTCGTCTCCTTGTTTCCTTGAGCAAGAAACTTTACTCTACTTGCTCCGTGGTCGGACAGTCACGTAAAGCCGTGGGTCCCCTGTATGAATAGACTCCTTCATGGGGTATGCATGTTATGCAAGTACTTGTATCATTGATTGATTGATTATCACAAAACGCTCAGTTGCAGAGCAAGCGTCCATGAACATTATAGCCTTGTGTGTTCATATTCTGTAATTCAGGAAGTTTTGCCATTTTTATGGCACGTTGAGAGTGTCAAAAACTCATTCTCTTTCAATTGAAAGTGTTTGACTTCCATGGCGTTCCATACATTTTAAACTTAGTTAATTCTCAATGAGTCTTGTTCAAGTAATACATAACGGGTTTCAAAATAACATGATACCATCAGTCCCTCAATGTTATTTAGCTGGTCTAATTTTGTTAATATGTGTTTTGTTACAAATCTCGTATGTTGTCGTTGATGAGACACCCTGTCACCCTTTCATCTTTTAAACTGTCTTGTTTATGACAAGTATCATCTAAAGCTTTGTTTGTCTTCTCTGTATGATTAACCAACTCAATAAAATTATATATGTACAATAGTACAATGATCTGGGTTTTCCCCATACGAGGTTGTTGAGAGTTCATTTTCAATTCGTGCTCAACATGTTTCACTGATATTGCATGGTCAGGAACTCTATTTATTCAAGTCCGAATTTATGGACACAATGACCTATATTCCTTTTTCCGTGAGTGAAATAACTTCTATAACTTAGCTTTAGCTCCCTACTTAATGACGGGATAACCATATATACCAAACCCCGTCCTCAAAAAGTCCCTTTCTCCCACCTTCCTCTCTCATGATTTGACAAAATGTTGCACAGCCTGTCGGAGCGGCCAAATGACGGCCATGGAGGGTCGAGATACTTATTATAATAGGCCCAATACAAGCATGACAAGGTGCAGTTGAAACTGAATGGGTCACTTAACATTTCCGAAACCTGTAAGCCGAAGGAAATACTTACACATAAGTCGTAACAGCGATATAAAGTCGAGGGAAATTCCCTTTCAGAATTCGGTTCTGCCAGACCCATTTTTCTGTTCAAAATGCCTATTTGGTAAATTTTCTGCTCCTTTAACCTAAAATTGGCCAAAATCCATTTCATGGATTCTCGTTTGGGCTGGCAGACCAGGCCAAAATCAGCTCTGTGAGCATATATAGGCCTTACATAATTTTAAAAAAGTTCGGCAAGCGTTAAAATTTGACTGAGCGTTTCCTTGGGCACGAAACTTTACTTGCTCCGTGGTTCGGAAGTCACGTAAAGCGGTTGGTCCCCTGTACGCGAATAGACTCCTTCATGGGGTATGCATACAGTGTATCATTGATTGATTGATAATCTTGTTTCTCGGGAGGCGTTAAGTGAGAGTGGGACTGATCTAATATAAATTTTCTCAGGGTTTTATTGCTAATCAAAATGGAGACACGCGTGTTTACTTGCTGATCCCGTTTCTGATATAAAACCACCGACTTCAATAAACTTGTGAAAAGTGGGTAGCGATGACGAAATGAAATTAAGCAAATGTATGCCTAATTAGCCTAGTTGATTAAGTTAAGAGTGTTGTTATTAGTATAGTCTATTAGTTGTATCAACATAGAACTCTTATGATAGTAAGCTAATTATGATAAGGATCTATGACACGAGAGACTTGTCATCATCATCCATCGGTTGCAGAGCAGGCGACCACAAAGTTTTTCCGTACGACGATCGTCAGCACTACAAGGACATGGCCTCGTTGTCCCCAGTCAGCTCCCGGCAGTAATTGTTGTCTACATAATAGATGAGAATAACGTGCATTGTCCGGGTCGAGTGTCCTATTGCCTGTCCTCCCAGAGGCCCTGTCTTGACACCCCCCCCCCCAAAAAAAAAAAAAAAAAAACCGGTCAGGGCTACTGATACACTGCTGGTTTGAAACTTTGTTCATATTTATAACAGGAATTACAGGGACACATAATGCCATACTCGTTAAAATCAGAGTCACCATCATTTGACTAAATTTCATCATGATTGTGGGCTGTATGAAAAAGGAACCAATGAAATAACAAAGATTCGTCACATTTGCATACAATGGTTATATGCAAAAACAATTTGTAAAACGGTATGATAAAATAAAAACAAATAGATATTTATATGTTTATATGCACTCACTATTTGAACACTTATTCAAAACCATTACTCGGATCATTTGCTTTAAATTAATAAATCCATACGTATGACACGCAATATGCGTCAAAAAACGTCATTTTTTTAAAATCCATAAGGGTGGGTGAAGAGACGCACCTACGCACGACAATGACTAAATAATATAATCATCACCAATAACAAAAGCATGAAAAAGACCGTTTCTGATACACGGATTACGAGAATGAGCTGCTCTGGTGAATTTGAACTTATTTACATATATATAAATTATTTTGTAGTATTGTAATTTTTATCAGTGAGTGACAACTTTTTGAGTTGATTCAGTTGAATAAATAACCATTTTCAAAATATGATGTTTGTTTGAATTGTGAACAGGACTGTCTTATAGTTAGCCAGATGTAATTCTATCAAGAAGGATCCTTTTCCAGATGCATCATTCTCTCTCGATAACCAAGACATTGAACGTGTATCCTCTGCTAAATTTCTTGGCATCTTGCTGACAATCTCTCCTGGAATCTCCATTAATTGGCTTCATCCATCGGTCCTTCCAGTCCGCTCCCATCAATACTCGCCGCACTTTGTAATTGGCTTTGGTCCGTCCAACTCTTGAATATGGTTGTACAACATGGCATCCTCTCAACAAAACCCTAACCAATCGTATTGAATCCACTCAGCGATTTGCCTCTCGTGTAATTCTTCAGCAATGGAAATTATCCCATGATGACCTCCTCTTGAACTATGATCTTCCGCTTCTATCCAAACGTCGTGATATTGCTACTCTGTGCCAGCTTTTTAAGATCTTTCACAATCTAGCTATGTGCCTCTCCAAATCCATTCAAGCCTCACTCCCGTCCTGGTCTACGTCATCTGAACTCATGTGCTGTGAACATTCCTTTCCGTCGTCTGACTCTTTCTCAGAGATCCTTCTACTCTTATGCTTCATCACTTTGGAACTACCTACCTGAAACCATTGTCCAGTCCGCTACCCTTCAAGCCTTCAAAGCAAAGTGGCTGTTCAGGACCATCTTCTCTAGTTTTTTCCCTTTTCTTTTTTAGTCTTGGCATGTTTCATCTTTTTTTTCCTTATATAATGTTTTTTTTTAAGGGCATCCCTTCAATTTATTGTTCTTCCAATATTGGGTTTTGCCTGGTGTTTTCATCAAACATGTCAAATGTTATAAATAAATAAATAAATACACTCTTTAGAATTTTAAACTTCATTTTATACAAATTTTATTCAAATTTTATTCAAATACGTTTCAACATTGAATTGTGCAGAAACATGCAGCAAATGCGATCAACTTAATTAAACACCACCCAAAAAAGGATTAAAACACTAGGAAAAAAATACAGAGGGCATCAACGCTGCAGCATTCATTCATAATAATTTGCACTAACTGCTTTTCTGCAAGTCCATATGCAGCGTTGATACACTCGTTTATAATGCCTACGTGTTGTCTGAGATCTTGAGGTATTACTGAAATCATGGTGTTCCCAACGTTGGAAAAAAAAAAAAAAAAATAGGGAAGGAAAACATGAAAAGAGAAATCACAAGGTTTGTTACCCTATCAGGAATCAAGAATCAATGACGCAGAATTAGGTCATTTGTTATAGCAACGAGTCCAAGTATATCAACAGTGGTCTAGCAACATGTGCAACTTGTTATAAAAACCTGTAGGACGGATACATTTGGTATCATACCATAATATTTTGTATAGATGATGACAAATAGTCAAGTTTCGATGCGGTAACGATTTGGCAGACACCTGTTACGTGCTTTGCAGCATGATGAGCCTATAACATCAAGACCTTGTTTAATTTAAACAAAAACATTTTTAAGCTGTTGTCAACTTTTGAAAATTACGTACATTTTCTAAAATGTTCAACGCGATCACGACGACGGTGTTGTCGGTTCTGAGACAAATAGGCCTATACATTTGTCTCAGGTCGGTTGTTGTCCAAAATGTGTGATTTTGATCCAAAAAGGCGGCTCATTATATCCTAAGCATGTCTGGTCGGAAAGAAATTACAGGCCCGGCTTACAGGCCCCTAACTAAAATAGCTTAAAATTTGTTTAGACAAAAGTTTACACTGTCTGACAAATTGTGAGATTTTTTTTACTCGAAAAATTATAAATGCATGCGTTTTTCCTTAGTGCATGATGAAGACACAAATTTCTGTGAAATTTAACATTGACGAAAGCGCGTATGTATGTTCGCTTTACTCTGAAAACAAAAGTGCGTTTAATTCCTTTAACATTGATTATTGAATTCGTCGGCCTTATCAATATTTATCAGATTAAATGTTAATGATAAAGGTAATTAATATATAGATCGTTACCAGAATAAAGAAATAACAAAATGCACTCTCCGCTGGCCGTGTTAATTGGATTAGGCCATTAATAGAGCCTATATTAGGTAAACAAAGTGCATTCTTGCGCCATGTTCGCCGGCCGTGCTAATTGGATTGGGTCATTAATAGAGCCTAATCGTTTAATGTTATCTACGATTTTCCGGAAAATTAGCCTAATAGATATTTAATCGACTTGTATCTTAATCCAGTTAACAAGTCTTGTTGAGTAAAGACTTGAATGATTTTTAAATTCAGACATTTTGAAAAATGTATACTTATAAAATAATGTATAAAATAATATTGAAATTAGAATTACAATGTTTGGCTTCCGAAGGAGTTGGCTTACAAAATAAAAAAAATGCTTTAAACTTCCAGTGTTCGTTCTTTAATTTTTTTAAAATATGATAGTCAAAGCCACAAAATTTATACCCTACATTTTCCAAAACATCACCGAAAATTAATATAATTTTCTGTCAGCAAAATTATCAAATATTTCCCCTTTCCCGTTTAATAACATTTCATTTATATTTATAATTATATTTTTGTGTGGGTATTCGTAAGGAAGTTAGTTTAACTTCAGAACGATAGAAAATGAATATATTTCTATGGACAAAATACTGTGCAATTTT
>JXSR01S004673.1:36043-48687 GCA_000969725.1 Ophiothrix spiculata
ATGTTTTAGGAGGTTATCCATGTTGAAATCCTTTATGCACTGATGGAAATGCTCAGCATCTGATACACGCATTATGCTGTTATCGTTAAAAGAACCTTATCATCAAAAGTCAAAACATGTCAAATTTATATAATTGAATTTTTAAAACGGCACATTTTGATACCTCTTGTGATCTGCACACTTAAAAATATTGAAGCAACACCTATTTGAAATGGAACTTTGGTAGGCATTTTAGTAAATTGTTACACAACAATGATTTACTTAATATTTGTTTCCTAAATTTAATTCATGTTTTTAACAATTGATGCCTTTGCTGTCAAATTTTTAACAAAAAATTGATGGAGGAAAATATTATCATATCTATCTATCTATGTCGACCGCGATCGGACGCCATGATGAATTTTCTCCACTGCTGTCTGTTTAGCATGAGTTTGAGAAGTTCACTTTGATCAATGCCAGCATCCTGTGTAAGAAGTACTGGGAAGGTCAGCCTTGGTCTTCCCTGTGCACGTGTCCCTTGGGTGGGCGTCCAGAACACTAGTCCAGACACTGGTTCCTCAAGCCTTCTAGCACAGTGAGCAGCAAAGTTTAGGCGGTGACCTCTCACTATTTCTGATAGTTTGGGTAAATCACCATATATTACCTCCCTGGTAGGATGATCTCTCCAGTTGAGGTTTTGAACCATCATTAATAGTCTGGTGTAGCACCCATCTAACCTGGCTTCAAGTCTTTCTGTCAGTGTCCACCCTTCTGAGCCATACAGTAGAATCCTTTCTACGGCTGCACGGAAGAAGCTGATCTTTAACAAGTCTGGTAGATTGGATTTCCGGAGAAGGCGCATTTTGTTACAAGCTTTCCATGCGAGGGCTTTTCGGACATGAAAATCCTTTTCCGACTCATCTACCCAAGAGCCCAGGTATTGAAAGTCTTGGACCTGGTCTAGTTGACTTCCCTCTATTGTGGACAGTGCAACATCAGTCTTGATGTTATATGCCATGAATTTGAAGCATTATCATATAAAATTAAAAAAACAAGCATAAACATTTAGATATCAGCCTTCAACCGCAAATGTTCCCTTTTAACGAAAGTGTGGTTATATATTACTCAACATTTCTCAGTGAATCATCAGAATAATAAAGTTTGTCGGTCTTTATTGCCGTTTAATCACCTGTCAAGCTGCCTTGATACGAAATGTTTAATAATCAGAATAGTGCATTGCGCATAAAAGATGTCATTGACTTTTCATTCTTTATTTCTTTTTTTTTCAGGAGAGACAAACGTTGTTCGTGAGTTGTTCACGCGTCATAAATATATAATACAATGACATGTCAAATTGCCACTAGAATGTAACTTCACATGAATCAAAGTGGATACATATTGGTAATCATAATTCAAGTCATCATAAAGTTATAATTTTTTTTAAAACCATAGGAAGTATAAATTATTTTGCTATTCTACATCAGGAATCAATCGAACTGACACAGCGTAATCTGATCTGACATCCTACATCCACCCGATAATGGGGATCTTCACACGGAAGCGTCAAATCTAGTTGCATCTAGATGAATGTAGATTTCCGAAGTTCAGATTTTCATTACACGGTCGGGCATCAATCTGACTTTACTCCAGTTGCGCTTATTGACAAGCTGGGGTTTTCGTGTGCGTTGAAATAAATTATTTATTATTATATTGCATTATGCAACTACGCGTATGTACACGCGCAGTCACTTACGCTCCTGTGATCATTTACTGAAGTCCAGTTTAATATACAAGCATATATGTAGATGTGCGAAGTACAGATTGATTTGTCCGTGTGGAGAGCCCCAATGAATGTGTATGATGTAAACTGATATCTTAATTCATTGTCATTTGCGACCGCAGATATAAACCTCAATGCGCATTACCTTTTAGTGACCCAAATTAGTATGTGATCTATTTTCTGTATGTCTTACCTTCCTTTTGTAGCATTCGTAAATATCTTGTAGTATGATTAGCCGGCTTTGAAAGTCCATTAACGGAACGTGATATATATGTGATGTTAACTAAGATCATAAGTCATGAATTGGTCAGAAAAAGTGTAGCATACGACTAAATAGGAAAAACATCATAAAATTTCTCAACACAGGATTAAATATGTACATTTTACGACCATAAAAGTATACATTTTTTCAAAGCTCATATTACAAGGATACAAAATATACAAATGATACTGGCATTATTTTTTTTTGATAAGTTTGTTGATTTTACTCTCTCCGTATACACTTCTTTTATTCTAAACAGCTATCAACAGAAAAGAAAACAGGTATGGATTGATAATGATAAAACATAGGGCTCTCAATAAGAAAATGGAACTATTCACTAAATGTCCATACGATGAAATATAGAGGGTGGTTAAAAAATTAAAAGTATTGTATGCCTGCATATTTTGTGAGTTTTTGGCAATAGCTAGAAGTATGACAGCTTATGGCAATGCTTAAGACACAAGACGCACTCAAGTTTCTGCTTACAATGACCATTTTGCTGTATTTTCGGTATACAGGGTGATCAAACATGCATTATCTCAATAATTAACCTGATCCAATAGACTTCGGTTTATTTGTAACTGTTAAGCCCTGCAATTATGGTATTATGCATTAACAACAAATCATTACTGTTATTCATCAACGTTTTGCAACGTACGAAACGTGTCATGAAAATGTTGATCTTTGAACATTGTTAAAACTAGTTGTGGAAATACCCTGAAAATGACAAAGTTTATCCTTGTCAAACTTTATTCATTATATCACCTACCATTAATTTTTTGGCATGAAGAGATATGTTTGTTCGCCATTAAACAGTGTGCGAAAAAGATTCTTGTAGGGTTTAAACTTTTGGCATGATGACTTTCTAAAGATTGGTCATTTTAACAATTCTGTGTACAAGTCAATGGGCTTTTCCGCCACCACCTCCCCCGTTGACTCAGCTCACATTTTGAACCACAGATCTCATAATATTGTCATGGAAGTTTCTGCATTTGAAAGACAATTAAATTTCAAATATAATGATACCAAACTTGCTGCAGTAGGTATTAAACTTCTTGGATAAAACTACATTGAATTACGAAAAGAGAGTTTTTATGTTACATCCTCCCTATTGCATGACCAATTCATGACTTATGATCCTAAACTTCTCATTTGAAACCAGATAATAGGTTTTCATGAAGCTTGTCGAAATGAAAACAAGATTGTCTTTGTGATAATACCAACTCCGACCGAGGTTTGCAAGGAGGAGTTGAAGTTAGCTAAATAGAAGGTGTTGGTCATTGATGTAAAGGCTAACAGGTTAGGTAATAATTATTGCTATATGAACACCCACTTTAAATGCTGATGTGTGAACCCCCAGTTATTTAGCAAAGCTGCCCAGTTTATAGGGGCCATAAATCCTTTATGCGGTTATCAGTTAATGTTTTGTCATATCAATGAGGAGGGCTATTGATAATCACTCAAGCGGTAAATGGCCTTGCTTGAGAGTGGAAGGAGAATTCACAATTCTCATAAATGCTTTTGTGCTGAATCAAGAGGTGTTAAAAATTTTGCTTTCTGCAATACTAGGCAAAACCAGCATTGGAGTAATACAATGGTGACTTTTTATACTCATATACATGTACATAGTATCCATATGTTTTCTGGATAATACTTGGAACTGCTCCCTACAATACTAGTTTGGGGTAATGCAGTTGTGATTTTTATACTCCAGATACATCATAGTCCAATAGCCATATGCATTCTTGATAATACGTTGATTTCAAATAGCATTGCTTGCTGTGAAGTTGCAACAAAACGGAAAAATCATCTCAATTAAGGAATAATTGTTTCAACATATATGCAGATTAGTGATAATTGTATGATAAACTTATTCCATTGCTGGTTGGGAATTTCTTCTTGATAAATATGGATACAAAAGTTTTTTAGCAAATTCATCGGCCATGGAGCTCATATTTGGATGATCTCACTGAATGAAAATGAATAATGACAGGAAAAGAAAACACCTACTAGACGTCTTCTCAGAGGGAAAGTGGAAAAACAAAATTGCAGGATTCTAAAGATAAGTATAGAGTTTTAATTCATACCAAAATACCAAATGTCGTTGTAGCTAAAATATTCATTAGGTTATGATCTTCTTTATCTCTGACCTTTTCATTGGTATAAAAAGATCGTATAGTCTGGGCTTATGACATAATAAGATGGATTGATATTCTTCTTTTAAATAAATTTAAAGAATTCTTATTTTAATAATCTATGCTCAAAATGTATTGGTTTAGCAATTATCTTAATCTCTTTTTTTAAATGAATATTGCATTTAAGAGTAAAGCCAAATATTGTTTTGATTAAGCGATGGTTTATAACTTGATTATTAAATTTTAAAGTTGTAAAATTTGGTTAGTATTGTCATTACCGGCTTTCAGTTGTAATGCGCTCAATTAAAGGCATCTAGGAGCTAGTAGGAGACTTGATTCAACAGTTAGATTAAAGTAAAGGTTAAAAGTAAGCAAAGATAGCAAGACAATTGGCTCATCCTAACATAAGGTTGTGATGAAATGTCCTTGTATGTTCTTTTTAAGGTCAGTTGTTTAGTAAAATATACATGTAAGTCTGGATGGAATTGTGTTATTCAATTTTGATGTTTGTCAAGCATCTTGCCAGCATAACCTCAAAATCAGAAATTAGAAATCAGGAATTGGCTTAATATAGTAAAGAAATGCATGCATGTAAGATTAAAACAGCCAAGGTGTCTTATTGGTCTGTACTTGGCAAGTTTCTTTCTAAATTATCGATCGGTATGTCGATAGCAGTAGTACCTATTGTTGACTCTTTAGAAGACGCACAATAGTAAGAGAATTATGTATTGCACAAGTGTCATCGCGGTGTGGCAAATAACTGTTACTATTATTTTCAATTAAGCAGACTTGAGCTGGGATTGTATATTATTGGCAGAAAAGTTAGCAGATTATGTAGAGTCAACAATCTTGCATGCAAACGAAGAAATCTATCCTGCCATATGAGGTGTGAAGTTGGTGCTACATATCCAAAAGTATCAAAGGATTACCAGGATGTATAAGCTGAATTTCAAGTAGGACAAAACAAGTAGATATTAGCTAGTAGATAAATACTAAATATTGGTAAAAAAATCAAAGATTACCTGAAAGAAAAAATCTAGAAATCAAATTTGGCTTTGAAGCCTGTTGGAGTAGATGAAATATAGCAGGCAGCTGCAAGTAGAAAGATAATAGTACGTGGATTTATCTAGTGGAATATATTAAGTTACAGAAAGTTAAATCAAAGTGCTCCTACCATGGAGGTAATTGAAATTTAGTCCTCTTTTGAACTGAATCTAGGCTTGGAACTTGAAATTAGTTAACTGCACCAGAATAGTCTATAGTTTGATTGCGGCTTTCTCAGTCATTCGGTGGGTAGTTATTAATTTCAAAATGTAAAAAGTTCGTACTGATGCAACCATTTAATAGGCATTAAAGATCAGGTTTTAATAAAGATAACTATGACACAGTTCAAAAGTAGTGGGTTATCTTATTGTCAGTATATATAGGTACATAAATCCAGGAGCACAGTGTACGAAAAGCAATTTCCTTATATCGCTTATGCACCACTCATAAGTAAGGGAAAAGGAAGCCAAATGAAAATTGACAAGAGCATAATGGTTTTTGGAATAAAACTATGACAGGAGGCCAAAGGCATGAAAGAGGGCATGCCAGAGTAGTATGAGATTAGATCAGGAAAATTCTCTTAACAATATCAAATAAGCATTCAATACGGCTGAAGTAAGAACAGGGATCAGGTTCAATTTGGAAGGGTAAATGGACTTATTCAATAGGCCAGATATTCTTCCACTCTAACAAAATATTTGGAGGTAATCATTAAAAGTATAGTAAGGTTATGAAACTTTCGGGATATTTAACTATGTAGTTATTAAAACAAAGGCAAGCTCCTAAGATCAAACATTCAATTATGGGCTTTGGTAAGAGTAGTTCCATAAATATTTAATGGTCTTATCGGTAAAATCAGTAAAAAGGACTAATTGAAAGAGGAATCGATAACATAAAGAAGTACCAGTTTGTAATTCTTGGTTTCGTATTTTCTATTATAGCTAACCAAGACCTATGGAAAAATTGGCAATCTAGCTAGATAAGGGCAGTGTTTTTTTAGCCATGATCAAGAGTTGGTGGAAGACAGGCGGGCAGAATCAAGGAAAAGCAAGAATAAGTGGGACAGTGTTATTGTGCCAGGGTCAATAGATGTTGGTAGACAGTCATACGGAGACAAGAAGAAGTTCGACCATTGTGGATTATTCGCCAAATATAAGGAAATTGGTATTCAGCGATGTGGTGATGTAAAATATAATCAAAGCCAATGAAAATGATCCCAATCCTGCGAATAAAATGCTTCAAAAATTATAATATTCAATTATTTACTTGAAATCAGGATCTACATGTATGTATGTATGTACGGTTATCAACAAAACAACAATCGAAGCATGGTAAGGCCATACAGAATCATCTTCGGGATGGAGTTCATATCAAGGTGTTGACAAGAACAACTCAAGTTTTTAATCATCAAATGGTATGGTGAGAAGTCTTCAATAATGGAGTTTGTTGCATAATAGTTAAAAACAAAAATGTTGTATGGAAAAATCGAGGAATAGATGTGAAGAAGTAATTTACGAATTTGAATGTTGCTATCAGATCCATGGCATATTTGATGGATCTGAATTTATTGAATCATATAAAAGGAGCAACTATATATACAAGTAAGTATTGTTGATCTGAATTGAGGAATCTATATAATAGCATATTGTGAAAGTATTATCAAAGAAGCCTGGTGGAGTCTATAGAAGGTAAGGATAATAATAATAATAGAACAGTTCTTTTAAAGCGCCTGTCACAAGAGTCTCGATGCGCTCGGTACGTGAAAACAGAAAAGCAATAACATAATACAGATACATAATCACATGGAAAAGCATCGTATAAAAGCCTAATTTTCAAAAGCTAGCTTAAATAAATGTGTATTTTGGCTAGCTTTAAATTGGTTAACTGAATTACAGTTCTTGATATGCAAAGATAGCTTATTCCATAGTTCAGGAGATACTTTACAAAATGAACGAAGACCATAGGTTAACGTTGACACTGATGGAACAACAAGATATATTTCAGAAAATGATCCGAGATTACGGGATGGCCTATATTCCTGTATAAGTTCTATTAAATGCTAGTAATCCATGCAAACATTTAAAACTGACGATGAGAATTGGTACAGGATGCAATATTTCACTGGCAGCCAATGCAAAAGTAGACGGGTAGCTGTAATATAAAATATGAATACCTAATAAGTTGTCATGTTGGTATCAGTTTTCATGTATACATTTCAATAATGTTCCATAACCGTAATTCGTTTCTATCAGTTAGGCTCTCTCCAGCCTATAACAAACCACACTTGGTTGAACCATGGTTCTTGGTTTATTAGCAATAAAATATTAGGATTGACATTTCTTCAAACATGGTAACTTAATAACAAGCAATGAAGGATCGGAAAATGAATTGGGGACCAATTCAAATAATAAAGTGGGTTCAGGAGTCAAAACACAAAATAAGGAAAATACTAAAGACCTATATTGAGCTGCCTAGCATCTGACATGGTTTACAGATCTGGTCTGTTCTGTCTTGCATCTAAATTTCTATGTGTAATCTGAGCTGTCTACCATCTGGAAAAATATAAGATAATGAAAAGATAATGAGTCAGGAAGAACATGATGGCCAGCAATAGTTGCAGATTGAAATGTCCTGATAGGAAAATGGTTATTTATTTAGTATGTACCCTACGCCTATAAGGGCTGGCATGCATAGATCAGGTGTACGTTCACCCATTTTTCCCCTTAGATAAAATAAGGCAAATTATTTTTTTTAAAGGGGTTTTGAGAGGTTTGCGTAACTGGCGGTCAGCAGTATACATAAATAACAAAACTCATGAACCTAGTTGGAGGTTGTAAACAATCGGCTAGAAGGAAGGAATGCGTATAACCATAGACAAAGACAACACTTTAAAAAAATCTCTGCTTGGGCATTGGTCTTGCTTTAGTGTGAAGTCAATGATCATAAACTTGGTTGTTATGTCAAGATACATTGTGAAACCTAAGGTCGTATACCAAAGCAATTATAGTAGTACATTAGTAACTAGTAAAATGAATAATTAAATGATGCATTGTCTTCGGTAGTTCCATAGTGCAAATGTCACAAATGCTTAACTTAAATGAAGTATATCCTAACGTGACGCAACGTCAGTTGATAAAATTACTCTTTCCTGCATTCAATTATCATAATTCAGAGGTATATAAAATGTCTCAATAGCATACTTGATTCCACAAAAAAGTAAAGAAGAAAAATGGGTTCATTAACAGAATTCTGTTCCACTTCCAACCCTCTCCAGTTTTAATATCAGTGGATCTTAAAGCTTAAAGGTAATGCAAGCAAAATGTAATGTTCTGCCCAAAAAAAGAAAAAGAAAGGGGGATGGGGGGGATTAGGCAAGTGTCCTTTAAAATATCCACTTGTTTGGCAGGTTTATTTTTAAGTTTTTGGCCATCACATGTACTTCCTCAAAAGACAGTTACAAAATCCAATGTCTATATGATATGCTCAAGTTCATATATTGGAAAAATCTAGATTTCGTTGTCTTGTAATCAAAAAATTCTTTATAGATATTTATTTGAATAAATATGAACATCTATAATGTTAGTTCGCTGGTAGACCAGGCTGTATTCAAATTTGTGTTTTCTTGTCATGTCAGGACCGGGCTGTCCTACATCTGCTTATAGTCGCTGGTAGACTGTGCTGTCTGTTACCAAAGTTATAATAATCTAATATCTTGTCATGTCAGGACTGGGCTGTCCTACATCTGCTTATAGTCGCTGGTAGACTGTGCTGTCCATTACCAAAGTTATAATAATCTAATATATCGAACATCTGGAATACATTTTAGATCAAGACTGTATGTATGTCTTGCATCTTATATCTTATGATTCTCTCATCAGCCAACTATTGATCGATATAAAGTTTGATTGTTGAATGTACTACAAAGCTCGAATCCTAGACCGGTCTGTCTGGGAGTCTTTCTTCAGACCGTGCTGTCTGAAAGGTACAAAGGTGTTCTATCACCCATTGCTTAGAACTATATGTATATGGCTATGATGAAAGCAAAGAATAAATATCGGTTAGCCAAAGCATGACCAACACCATCTTTGAATTTCCCGTGCTGTTCTTTATTGAATCTATAAGACAATAGGTAATTAAATAAGTATATAATTTATGAAATACCATGAAAAACAGATTTTCAGAGGCAACTTATTTATAATCAGAAACAGATTTCTTCGTCGTTTTGACTTTTGTTGGTCACAATAGCTGGGACCCATATTTGTCTTCTGCAGCGTATTCAATTTCGCGCATGTGTCTACACCCATGTGCCACCCCCACAGGACTACGTATCCTGCTTTGTTACCAGTTAACGCCAACGCTCTCGCAGTACGTTAGACGCTCATATGTGCCATTAATCTACAAGGACGTCGGCCATAGATGTAGATCAAAGCCCATGCAAAATGTGTATTGGAAATTATTTTCTTGACAACGTTAACACTTAGGGGGGGGGGAGGGGTTCCGAGAACGAAACAAACATTACATCGCCGCTTTAAGTAATAATTGTTAAACTTAACGCAACGGGTCCCTCAGTGGCCAAAAAAAATTAAATTAACCAAGTCGTTTTCTCTTATTCGGTGTTGGGTCTATATGGACCCCCTCCTTTGACCACTAACGGGCATGTGGCAGGCCTTGACCACTTGAGTGTTAAAATGGTACATGTCATGGTTTTCAGCGACGAAACAATTTGGTGTGTATAAATCACGCCAGTACATACTGCAACTATTGGTGTTCCCAGGAGTTACCTGCGTAATCATCAGTTTGACATATCAAAACACGATGAACTTTGATTGCGTCTTTTTAGATGTAATCAGTTAAATCATTGTGAATTTGGTTCGTAATACCTTGCAACTTACTTTGTCGGGAAATGGGGGTTACGAAAAAGTTCAATTTTTTTGATATATTTACATAAATTTACACAAATAAGTTTAGATGATTTTTCAAAGTGTTGCTTATGAAGCCGTTTCTTTGTCATACCATTTCAGAGGGTACCCTTCGAATTTTGATTGGCATAAAGATCATGTCACTACAGCTGCCGGGACTCTAGAAGTATCGAGCAAATTGGTTTATACATTTAAACTGCGTTTCGAAATCTATAAAAATGTTCATATACATAAAATGTTGTATTAGCTAAACTAAAGTAGTTTTATAGTTATCCTAAATCTCTTTAAATCTGTATAAATCACAATTTTAAAAATATGCATCAATGGTTTTTATTTAGCGATTTATCGGTTAAATTGTTTAAGAATGTCAGAATTTTATCAACTAATTTAGTGAAAAATATGCCAAATCTATTGCTTGATTTACCTGCTATTGAAGAAAGTACAACAAATAAAGCTTGTTCGATTTTATACGACAATTTAATCAGCTGTCAAGCTTTTCTGATACGAAATGTTAAATGTTCAGTTCGACTGCCTCTTTCTAATTGCATTTCGCATTAGAGATGTCAGCGTCTTTTAAATTCATCCTTGCTTTCTCCTTGCAGAAAAGGGAAACATTGTTCACGAGCTGTTTACGTGTTATAGATATGTCAATACTAAAACGACTTGTCAAGTTGCCTTAAAGTAGAATGTCATCGTAGTCAATTAACACGATCATATTTGTGGTTAGGTTGTTGTAATCAATGTGTAAAAGTTCATAATACATATATTTGTCTGCAATGAAATGCGGTGAAATATCATTTAAGATATTGTATATATACTTTTCAGAGCGTCAAAGTCTGGTCAAGTTATTGATACCCCACTTGTAGAACCTAGAAATAAACGGAGTTTTTGTTTAAATATCAAAATAACCATCGTTTTCCTAAAGGGGTGGGGTGGTTACGCCTTTAATAACACTCTTTTTAAAAACATATTGGCATGTTAATTCTATTTATTATTTAAGGGGGTGGGGTTAAGAGACCCTGAACTTTTAGGTAATTGTTTTTACATCCTTTGCAGTCATTTTGATGAAGAAAGTCTGGGGTACCACCTAAGGTGGGGTTATGGTAGGCCGTCAAAGTCCGAGGGTAGGGGGTGGTTGCCACCTCGGAAAATTTTAAATCGCTATTTTGAAAAATATCTGCATGATATGGACTTGAAACTTGATATGTTAGAATTGTCGATTTCTTCATTTCTTAGCAAATACCCTGACGAAAATCGGGCATTTAGAACTTTTATAACGATTTTTTTTTAATTGGCCATTTTGCCCAAAGACGATTTTTTTATGACGTTATAATTACGTAACGCCTCGGACCGATTTTCATGATCTTGGTATTAAAGGCTCAGAAAGACGAGGGTTAAATTAAGTGTAGAAAATTCTGCTACAGACAATCATAAAAAGCATTCATATATTTTACAAACGGTAGTTAAATATTATGAAATGTCTCCTAACTCTAGAATAAAAGCTCTTGCACTTTGTGCAAAGTGGAAAAGACTAAATATATATATATATTGATATATATTTTGGCAAGTAGTTTCATATATTTATTCACGCGTTACACTTTTCATTGAGAAGCTGTATTTTCATGACTCCTGAAGCAAAGCAAAGCAAAAATAGAATTAACATGCCAATATGTTTTTAAAAAGAGTGTTATTAAAGGCGATTGGGTGATTCAATGACATTACACCTGATTAAGAAAGCGCCGATATCGATGTGAACATCGTTTGGCACCAGCTTCACTTGTGATTGTTATGAAATGAAGTCAGGTATCTTTTTAAAAATCTGTATTGAATTTTTAGGCCTTTTATTAACAATTTTGTTATATTCATTGGAATTTTATTTGAGACCGTCTATCCCAAAACGAGCCGTAATTGCAGCTTCTTTCCATTTTCAGTTTTTGAAATATTTGCAAAGACCATGTTTTAAGGATTAAAATAACACCGCAATGGACTTCACTCGATTTCCAGAAATCAAGTTATGGTCCGTCAAAGGTTGCCAGGGAGTAAAATGTATAACTGAGATAAACGCCTTCAAATATCAGTAAACCCTATATTTTCTGTTGATTATCCTCAAAATATACTGAAACATTTCATATTTCCGATCATTTTCTTTTCAACGACACCTTGCTGGTTTTTAAAGTAAGCACAAGGATTGCGAATCTGTCAAAAAATCAATTTCTGCAAATTACGACTTTGACATGTATTTTCACCTGAAGCACAAAATGAAGTTTACTGCAATTACGGCTCGTTTGAGATGGACGGTCACATTTAAAGGTTACAGGAAAAGAAAATATAAGTAGCTTCATATACAGTCGTTATAAAAAAAACAAAGTGGAAAACACCAATGTAAAATTGTAATGAAGCACAAATAGTCAACGATACTTAAAACAACTCTCAAATATAGCGCTTTTTTATGACCTCGAAAAACAATCAATCTGAACTGCCCTACTATGATGCTTACATACTTCGATAGCTTTGTCTCGACGTCG
>JXSR01S004676.1:23746-37078 GCA_000969725.1 Ophiothrix spiculata
AACAACACGTTTTATTATTCAAATCGAAAGATTATAAAAACCGTTGAATTTGAATTTTGAATTAAATACTAACCGCACGGTCAAATTTCATTCCACACGGTCAAAACTTTTTAAATTATATAAATAATAAGTGGTGTAAAGGAAAACATTCCCAAAATATGAATTATGATACAACAAGAGAAAAACCGTTAAGGTTGCTGAATTCGGAAGACTTTCAAAAAATCATAATTGCCTAATTCGGCTTAACCTTGCCCATTTGGGCAATGTTGCCGATTCGGGCACTTGGTCCGGACTGCTAAATGGGGTTGTCAAACATTAACTACGCAATGTACGCGGTCTAAAATGCAACAAAGCTAGCGGACCAGACAATATCCCCGCTAGAGATGCTTCGGAACTATTATCGCCTATTACATTTCATTTTGTCAATCGTACAATATAAGCGTTTTGTCACTGATCGGACTGGAAAAAAGCATCAAAAAGGATCAAAAAAATCGTCTGAAAACTACAGTCTTGCATGCATATGCTGCAAGATCATGGAGCATATTATTTTGTCACATACGTCGCGGCATTTAGCAGATCATGAAGTGATTATTGATCAACAACATGGCTTCCGCGAAAAAATGTCATGTGAAACACAATTGCTCCAAGCTACACATGACTTGACTGAAGTTTTGAACAAAGGATCAGGTCAAACAGATGTCTTGCTTTTATACTTTAGCAAGGCTTTTGATAAAGTTCCCCGGCCCATCATAGACTGTCAATTAAACTGGAATCATTGGATTCAAAATTTCTTGTCTGGACGACAACGATGTGTCGCAGTAAATGGAACAACATCAAACTGGACACCAGTTACATCTGGAATGCCCCAAGGATCGGTACTTGGTCCAACCAAGGAAGCTATAAAAAACAACCTTAATTCACATTTTTCTTGGTCACGCTATGCCTGCAACATTATATTTGAGTGGCCCCTGGGCGAACGTATACTTACGATTATTCGTAACTAGAAATGCAAAAAACAAGTCAAATTTACGATCATATATTCACAATGCTTACGATGACTAAAAGTTGACCACAGACTTGCGATTTAAGATATTTATGAATGCATCCAATCGTAAGTCTTTCGTAAAATGATTGAAATGAACTTATACCATTGTTCGTAACTTTACAATAGAATTTATAAATTATAGCACTTACGAACGTCCGTAACTTGAAGTCCTTAATACATTGGATATCTAAAAATGCAAAAAAGTAAGCTGAAGATGTCGGAGTTAGAACTTGCCCAGATCCAGATACTTAAAACAAATGGACCTAAAATTACTGCCTCTCCCGGTTCCCGTTACGTGACATTTTGTTTACTTCTGATCCGTTGATAGCAAATGTACTAGAGAAAAACGGGGAAAAAACGAAGATTTTTTGCTTCAACCGTTTTAACCGTATGATTTTAACAGATCTGCGTTTCGCTTGTATTTTATCGGGCGTTGTTTTAGTGGTGCACGTCCCTATATGCGCAACATGATGATCTGCGCACATTGAGCAGATGACGTAATAACCGCAACGCGCACTTCGAAGAACGTGCGTTGCTTGGTTACATAACAACTCACAAATTGCGATATTTTCAAAAGGCGAGATTGTTAATTTCTCGTGTTTGAAGCGTATAAATATCAATCAAAATGACGTCTGCTGTGTTTTCCAGACTGAGAACAGTATTATGCCGTCAGATAGAAAACATCGATAAAGTGGAGAAGGTAAAATCGCCTAAAGTATGCCTGCAGCAGCCTGTGAAATCATCCTTCTTGTCCAGCCCATGTTCAACATCTCATGTGCCGTTGAGTAGTGTAAAAGATGAACAAGTGCCGGTTTCGTCGAGTCTCAAGAATACGTGGTCGCCAATCAATGATCTTCTACGAAATCAACTCAAGCGATTTCGTCAATCTTCTTCTCTGGACATGATGGAGGACGGTTTTCTTGATAAACCAACCATCAGTCGTAAATCACGGCCACGGGACATGCTCACTGCAACTCCAAGCAAAAAGCCGAAGACTGAGATCTATTTTGTATCAGAGACAACAAATCGTCAGACGACGTATCTGGCTCAAGATCATAGGCCTGAGGCTATGACGGAGAATGGCTTCCATAAAAACAACATTTCTCGTAGATCACGAGACGCTAAGATCCCAGGCACGATCTCATCAAGTCATCCTCATCGGCGGAAATCTCCTGTCAGTGATGGTAAGTATACTTTTTTGCCAAGATTGTAGACCTATCACGTGCCTCAAGTGTTCTAGCTCAAGCAAGGGTGCGTTGATGTGACAATAGAGACTGTCCAGCCCAACTCAGTCGTAAATGAAGCCTCTTGGCATTATTTTCGAATTTCACTCTTTTAAATATTTGCAAAAATCATTATTATAAGGACTAAAATTACACCTCAATGAACTTCATTCGATTTCCAAGATGGTCCGTCAAAGGGTGTCAGAAAGTAAAGTGTATAACTGAGATAAAGGCGTTCAAAGATCATTGAGCCCTATATTTTCTTTTGATTGTCCTGAAAAGATACAAATTTATTTTATATTTCCGACCATTCTCTTAAAATGAAACTGCTGGTGTTTTAAAGTAAGCACAAGGATTGTGAATCTGTCAAAAAATCAATTTCGGCAAATTACGACCTGACATGAATTAGCGCAAAATCAAGTTGCTGCATTTATGGCTCGTTTGAGATGGACAGGCACATTTTATAATATTTAACTTTATCATAATTTATTTATTTATTTCTACTTGATTTATCTAGCTCTAGACATGATGGAAAATGGCTTCCTGAAAAAACCCAGCATCTGGCGTAGATCACAGGATATCGGCGTGACCCCAAGCTCAGTGAGGACGACTATTTGTTTTGTGTCAGAGACATCAAGTAACCATCATCGGAATTCTGTCAGTAATGGCCAAGGTATGAGAACAGCAAGTTTACTTTCATATTATGTGCTTTAAGTTGTCAAACTTTTTACAAATTTGCAAAGAACCTGTTAAATTGTCAAAATAACACAGAGGCCTATTAATAATTTGTCGTTGAGCAAAAGGCGAAACCAAGAAAACGCGTTGGTTAGAAGATCATGAAACCAAATATTTGAGTGCATCTAGGCCTACTCAATAGATTGTCCTCAGAAGTTGTGGAATCTTTCATATTTGGTCTCGGTATTGCAGAATTTTAGACCAACATATATGCCCAACGTAACAAATTTTAACTATTCCCTATACCCTTGTAAAAATTGAGTATATTCCTCAGCTAAGTTGGAGTATAATTCAGATTTTAGTACACTAGTACAACAATCTGTACTAGAATGATGTTCCGAATGTGCAACCCAGGAATAGAATTGTACTCGACTTTTTAACAGGGTATAAAAGCGCAAGGCCTACATGTAGCTAGGCGGATTTTGAAGTTCATATTGTGTCTATCGGGGATAAAATACTCTACTACGGCCCTGAACGCGATTACATGGACTCTTAGAAGGCTTTTATAGTTCGAGTCCATGTATTACAAATGAATACCGTTGTAAAAGTAATCATGCAAGGTTCCCCTGGAATCAAAGTCCGTCTTCCATGATAGACCATCACGGAACAAAGCATGAAACTAATGTTGTGTGAGAGTTGTTAGCCATATAGTAGTTTACTGTACAACCAGGACAGTAAGATCAGGGGACTGTGATTCACATTATACCGTCTTGAAGCCCACTTCTAAGGACGGCGATTTATCATGATATACCAATATGAAATAGTTTCTTTTTCAGATCAAATCTTACGAAATCGGTTTTTGTTTTGTCATGTCCGAAATGAATTAAACTTTAAAATAATAATAAGCGCCATTTAGCGATTGGCAAATTTTATATGTTTACCTCTTTTTTAATCATTGCAGAGTCTCCAACTTATTCGCAACAACATCATAGCACCAAGAATGATATGAGTCTATCACCCCTGGCAAGAGGGTGCGAAGAGCGATTCTGTACACGAAATAAGAGAAGATCATTTCGGAGATTACCAAAGAAGAGAACGTCGTCAAGAAATCAATGCTTGCGAAAGACGGTCCTAAAGAATAGTCTTACATTACATTACAGACCAAGATACCGCTGCATCTGAAAAGGAGCGATTCTGTACACGAAACAGAAGATCATTTCGGAAATCACCAAAAAGGACGGCGACAAAAATTCAAATTTGTTTAAGGGGTTTTCTCTGAGATGTAGTTGCTTACGACTGCGGCATAACGAGTTTTTCATAAATAGGAAAAAATCAAAAAAAATGCTTGCATCCGTTTTGCGTGCGCAGATGTCAATGCACACAGAACGCATGCTTTACAGAAAAATGCCAGTTTTTGTCATTTTTCTAGAAAACTAACACGGTGACCCTATTTTTTTTTCAGTATTTTGAAGAGCGCAAAAAGTGCTTTAACATATGTAGAAATTAAAAAAATAAATGAAGCATTTTTCATCTTACAAGCACATAATGATCAACGTTTTGTCGTTTTCCCTATACTTTGTATGGTAATTCGGGTGATTTTTTTGGAAAATATGTACTTTTTGAAAAGCCTGTATCTCAAAAACGAGCACGGTGACCTATATTTTTTATTTTAGATTCGTTATCAGCACAAATAAATCTACCAAATACTAAATTTATAAGAAATTAAATGGAGGATTTGCATCTCGGAGAAACCCATTAAGGCCGTTTTAAAAAGCAATCTAAGGGCGTGTGAACACATGAGTATTTAGTTATGGCTATTTACCTGCTCATGAGCCGGTTACAATTGTGAACGAAATTATAGAAAGTGTCTCGCTCGTGTCTAAAACTTGATTTCAAACCATATCGCGTTCAGTGTGAAGTTTGCTCGCTTTGTTCACGACTCAAGCGCAAATTTGGACACAAGCAGTCATATCTAACATTGAAATTCAAGATGGTGTACTCAAATTTGGTTTGGGCAAGGATGTGCCGTTTGGAAACTCAAAGTGCCACCCAAATACAATTTTTTTTAAAGATAAAATCACAGAATTATAAGGAAATTTTGGACTATTTGGGGGCAAATCGTAAGACCAAAACCCATCGTTAGCTAAAACCACGCATTGACCCCATGCAACGTTAACAAAGAGTTCGATTTTCCTATTGCATTATTCATATATCTTACGATGCGAAGAACACTTACGAAGGGTTTTCCCGTCGGGTCTATACACTTATATACTAATCACGAGTTATATATGTTTATTTCTGGCACCTTATTTTATTCAACGTTAAACGTTTTAGTCCTTGTTTTGTTCAAGATTTTAAATGCACAATTTTGTGATGGCATTTCGTCAATTTGAGTTTACACATAATACCACAAGACATCTTGAGGTTCCATAATGACCCCGTCAACGCTAAAAGCCGTTATGCAATCGTTTGTTACGTTTAATGCGGTGGTGGACCGCTAGGTTAGTGTTCAGTTCGTTATACAGCGGTGCATGCCCGTTTGGTGTTTTTGGTTAGGATGTACGTTAGGCGAACGTTCCTATTCGTTGATGTGTGACAGTGGCATAATCACAGAATTCCTCAAAAATATATTTTTCTATAACCGTAAAACTGAATTTATTTTTGTATATATAAGATATATTTTTGTATAGAATCTCTTTATATTTTTGTATATTAAAATCCAACCACTTGATGGTGTTTTTCATAACTGTTTCGTACTACATGTGTGAATTTTCGAGTGTATGTATTAATTAATGTTGATGTCATAAATCTCGCTTCCCTCAACTTGCTGACTAATGGTATATTCAGAGTCTTGATGATATGCATCGATCGATGCATATCGTCAAGACTCTGAATATACCATAATGGATGTAAATCTCCAAATGGATCCTACAATTAAGGTTACGGTTCTTTTTCAACCACGATATGTTGGAATGTCATGTTCACTGCGAGATTTTGCACATGGCAAACTATCACAATCTTTAACATAGGCCAATATATTGTATCATTTATAGTCTCTTAATTATATATTAGCATTGACTATTGATTTGATTTACAGAAACATCTTCATATTGGTGTCAACACTTTTTTTCGCAATGACATAGATTAACGCTCATCCGATCTTGTTCAGGCTTTCGTCAAGGAAACCCAAGTAAGCTAAAGGACGCTTATCTTTAACAGGGCTCTCAAGATGTTTTTTAATCAGTTTTGAACCAAAGAACTGTCTTCCTTTGATGTGAACACATCTATTGAGCGTTGTAAATGTGTGACTGAAGAGCTTATTTTTCTTCATTTCGCATACGTAATCAGGAATAATGCCATCTACCCAAGCTGAGCCCAGGCTATATGAACAAGATTATTAGCATTTTCTTTCTCACCGTCTAGTTTAAGCCCATGTCACTCTTCAGCAAACAGGTCGACATTGTGAATTATTTTTGGGACCTCCCGGAAATTGCAATCTGCGGCGAAAGTTTCTGCTTCTATTCCGTCTTGCGTTTTGTTCACATCCCGGTCTAGCTAGTGGAGACGGACACTTTTCCGATACAGAACGTCTCTGTCCTTTATTTGTATGCCGTGTCCTTCTCTCCATTGAGTAGAGCCTACCTTCTTCTAGCTGTACAAGCTGCATAGATGGCTCATATCGGTTGCTTAGTGATGTGGTCCTGGGACAGAAGTCAAATCTAGACGATGGCACTTGAGGTTGGGAGTCTGATGTCTTTGGATACTTTTGATGGACATGATGATGGTCTTCCATTCTGGATTTTGACTGACAAATAGTATCTGAAAATAAAAGACCATAGTTTTGTTGATATAATTATTTAGTAATTGAGAAAACATTTGAAAGATTCAGTTGGTAGATAACTGCGCCATCGTCTTTAAGGACCAGCTTAGGTCGTGTTCACACAGAAGAATTTAGTCATGACTATAGTAGTATAACGTAGATTCCTCCTGTAAAATGAGCACCGAAGAGGAGATCTCTGAATTCAGACTCGACGCAAACGCACGACGCACCGAGCATGTGCAGTAAAAGATTTGAGGAGTTCCGATCAATCGATATCAAAACGCAACACCACTTGCGGCAACGCAAATCGAGTTGAGAAAAGCTGAACTTTCCATTGCGTTTTCATGTCATCGGCTGCCGCAGTCCGTTTGCGTTTTGAGTGTGAATTCATTTGCGGTGCCGTTTGCGGTGAAAATTATCGGAAACGCAACGCATTGCGTTTTGAGTATGAATTCAGCTTAAAGTAGATATTCACATCAAAACCCCCCGGGGGGGGGGGGGTAACTGATATTTGTGTCTGGGTAACCACCCGAGTTCCGCCGGTTCCGAAGGTGACCCTATGTGAGACCAAAAATTGGCAAAAATGAGTGAAATGATACCCTATCTGAGACCATAAATCTACCACATCTGTTCGAATGGATACCCTATCCGAGACCATACCTGGGCCCCGTTTCATAAAGATTTGAATCAAGCGTACGTTTGATTTCAAACGTAAATTTGCATTGTATAAACCTATTTTACGCTTGATAAATCAAACGTACGCTTGATTCAAAATTTTATGAAACGGGGCCCAGTTAGAATGAATACCCTTTTTGAGACTGTGACGAAATAAAAATTACAAGAAATCAATGTAAAATGTAACTGTACACCATTTGAACACTTTAAAGAAGTGTTTCTATAGGTATTTGAAACACTTTTATTGGCAATTTGTGACACCATTGTCCTTAGTTTAACAATTCAGGGACTTAAAAGACAAATTTGATACCCTATGTGAGACTTGCAGAGTACCAGGTCGATTTTGATACCCTATATCGCAAGTCTCGAGACCTGTCCAAGTCTCACCTTTTTGGTAACGCGGGTGGTTACCCAGTCAGAATACCCAGTTACTCTCCCGGGTCAAAACCATCACCACATACATGAAGACGGCATAAATCACACCACCGCCATAGACAGCACAATTTTATCTAATCTACCACAAGTTTATTCAGCTACAGCATGCATACAAGAGACAAATGACACAAGCAGCAGCAGGCTTATGGTGGATTCTCTATGACGCATGAATCTGAGATGATCTTGGATCTATGTTGGTGCAGAGCATAACACAGTCTTCTACTGATCGTTTCAAGCTCGTGGATGATGTTGATGTTTTGCAGAGCAGGAGCTTGAGGACACTAGGTGCAGTCCAATATAAGCTGAAGAAAGATGTTATATTCTCTCTTGTGACCAAAAGTGACGATCCCCCGTAGTTTTAACGCGCAAGTCGTGTTCCAGACCCAGTGTGAACGCAACTGCTAAGATGTCTCGCTCTAGAGCCGGACATTTTGGAGAATGATGATAGGCATGACTATTAGCCTTATTGTACTACTAGAAGAAGGTAGGCTCTATCCAATGAAGAGAAGGACACGGCATGCAAATAAAGGACAGAGATGGTGTTAGTCTCCACTAGCTAGACCGGGATGCGAACAAAACTTAAGACGGAATAGGAGCAGAAACTTTCGCCGCAGATTGCAATTTCTAAGAGGTCCAAAAATAATTCACAGTTTCGACCTGTTTGCTGAAGAGTTACATGGCCATGGGATTAAAACCTGAAAGATTCAGTTGGTAGATAACAGTGCGATCGTCTTTAAGGACCGTCTTACGACGTGTTCACATATCATGACTAAATCCTCGCTTGTGACAAGGAGCCCTTGAAAATCCTTACAGCTTTGCCCCATGTTTCTTTCCGCACGGCGAAGAACGGTTGCATGCAAGCCCGTAGCCAGGGGGTGTGCGGTGGGGGCGTCGCACCCCCCAATTTGACAATGTACAAAAAAGGTCCACAAAAGGTCCCTAAATTTTCACCAAAAGAACACACAAAAGCACTTAAATACGTAAATGTAGGTCACGTTTTAATAAAATACTGCTCAAAATGTTTGCAAAAGTGCTAAAACCCCCTTTTTTTTGTCACTTTGTCAAAATCACTAAAATTAGGGTCGACCAAAACGAATTTTTTTCCTCCAAAAGGTCCACTTTTTGAAAATCCGCACACCCTTAAAAAAATCCTGGCTACGAGCCTGCAGGTTGCATGGATTATGAGACCTTACCTTCAGCATCACAACCAGATGAATACGAGTCCAAATTACTTGATGTCTCTGCTACAAAACAAACGTTCGGTTCTGCCGGTTCAGATGCGGCAGCAGCTTTCCGCGATCGATGACAGGTGGCTGTGGGTCCCTCGAGAAAACCGTTCTCCATCATGTCTAGAGATGTAGATTGATGAAATCGCTTGATTTGATTTCGTAGAAGATCGTTGACTGGCGACCATGATGTGTTCATGAGATTTATATTCGTTACCAACACCCTCTCATTTGTTGCCCTCTTTGGAGACACTTGTGATGTCTGGCGTGATTCGATGTGCACTTTAGACGAAGATACCACATGTACTTTTGGCTGTACTTTATCCATTTTATGATCTGTTTCATCTCCAAATTTTAGAATCTGCCGTCTCATAACATGTGTCAATGCAGGGTATGCAAAAGTCATGGCAGATGAAGAAGCCATTTTAATCAGTTGAAATTTCAGCTTGAGAAATATAAAAAATAATAAGCTATCTTTTGCGCTTTGCGTAACTAAGCAACGCATTTATTCTATGGTTTTTGCGCTGGACATGCGTTCGAGTCATTATACGCAGCGCTGATCGTTATAACTGTTGCCGCGCAATGGCAACGACGCGTTTGTCTGCATGGTGAGGTTTTTTTGTTTATTTGACATACAAGTCTGAATCTTAATTAAATGTTTTATCTTCTGAACTGAAGATAACAAATTAGACATGAAGCAAACGTCTATATATAGTTTGAAAATAACACAGCACGTCCTCAAATCCTTGAAGAAAGAGCATACACCAGCCTGGTAAGACCACACACTGAATACGCTTCAGTCGCTTGGAATCCTTACCAAAAAGGTCACAACAAGGATCTCGAAAGGATTCAGAGAAGCGCAGCTAGGTTTGTGAAGGCAGAATACGATCGCACGACAGGAACTGTAACACGATTGTTAAAAGAACTAGAATGGCCAACACTGGAAGAGAGACGCAAGAAGGCTCGCCTTTCTTTTATGTATAAGATCATCAACAACTTGATCGACATCCCCAGTGACCCTTACCTGACACCATGACAGCAACCCGCCAATCTCGTCATACAAACTCACAAAGTTACTTTCAACCAAGAACTAGAATGAACATTCATAAGAACTCCTTTTTATAAGAACAGTAACCGACTGGAATGCTTTAGACAATAATATAGTCCAAGCTCCATCACTAGTACTATCACTGGACATTTTTGAACAGCTCTCTGGCCCTAGAGAGAAATGATATAGGGAACGGTGGGGCAAGTTGGCCCCCTTTTCATTGAAACGCCCCTGAATCGGACATGATAAAGTTTAGAAGATTTTCCTGTTTATACAAGATAGATATATACCCGAACTATGTACTGCGTAAATACTAAGACTCTGTGGCTTATTGTATTTAAATAAAAGAGAAAATAAAAAATGTTGTCAATAGGGCTAACTTACCCCGCATGTGGGGCAAGTTGGCCCCATTTACAAAAAAAAAAGAGTCGTGCTCATTTAACCATGACACATTTCATACATTGTTTTTTTTTTAAATGAAGCACGGGAATGTTCTGCATACAAAAATGTCCTTTTAGGATGAAATGCCATAATAAATTAATACAATATTGATCTTTTAAAAAGATATGACCTACAGTGTTATCTGCATGCAATATGCCACATATTTCCTATCAGTCTTGTGAAAGACTTCTTGCGTCTTGTTTTACGCATGTATTTACTTGTTTAGAATTAAAATCGTTTTAAAACGTCATTAATGTTATTTTGCTCGAGTCTGAGTAGGTTATCATACATCTTGGGCAAATTCGCCATAGGGCCAACTTGCCCCGTGTCGTAGTGGGCGAACCCGCCCCATAGTCCCAGTTTTCACTTATCCTCGCGGTATACCAACAAAACAAAGAATAAAGAGGATTTTGATCTCATGATATGTTGGACATGTACCATACCTCGTAATCAATAATAATAACTTGAACCAGCGAAGTAATATTTTGACACTAGCACAAAATTACTTTTGCTAAAAAAGATTACTAAGGTAACTCAAAAACTCGTTTTATTGATAACTCGCACAAAGAGCTGAGTTCGGTCTTGTAAATTTTATGGTAAATTTGATGCTTTATGCATAACCATAAATCACCAGTTACATACTTCTCCCAAGGTCACGTGAGCAGAAACACGAGGTGGGCCAACCCGCCCCGAGGGCCAACTTGCCCCACCGTCCCCTACTTTTGAAGGGATATGGTCAACATGGCCGGGAAAGTTTTCCCTACTCTTTTCGAATAGCC
Organism: Ophiothrix spiculata; assembly: GCA_000969725.1. Taxonomy (NCBI): domain Eukaryota; kingdom Metazoa; phylum Echinodermata; class Ophiuroidea; order Amphilepidida; family Ophiotrichidae; genus Ophiothrix; species Ophiothrix spiculata. The sequence continues at coordinate 35,114 of JXSR01S004676.1, forward strand.
CGTGACGTTCTTTTACATCCGACAGTGAGCTGATGAGAGGGGAGCGTGGCCGAGCGGTTAGAGCGTTGGACTCGTAATTGCATTCTATATCTGTCGTAGGGTCGAGCCCCGGTCCCGGCACGTCTCCTTGTTTGCTTAACATCAGTGGCGTGCCCAAAGGGGGGGCCGGGGGGCACGTGCCCCCCAGTCTGGTGAGTCAGTCGGGCAAAAAGGCCCATTCGGGCATCTTGACACAAAAAGGATAGAAAAGAAAGGGGAGTAGAGAAAAAAAAAAAAGAAAAGAGAAGAAAAATAGTTTTAAATGTTTTGAAAATCATTGAAAAACTTGAATTTTCCTTAGTTTTTGATAATTTAAATGTGAAAAGCGAAAAATTTTGCGCGCTTCGCGCGAACTTTTATATATTATCAATATTCAGTCGAAATATGCCATTTTTTTTAGCTAAATTGACAAAACATTTCGCGCGCTACGCGCGCATTTTCAAAGTTATATAATTTTGCCTCCGGTCATTCGGGGGAAATTGATGGTTGTGCCCCCCCCCCACTCAAAAAATCCTGGGCACGCCACTGCTTAACATGCATTACCCTACTTGCTTCGTGCTTCGGAAGGCACGTAAAGCCGTTGGCCCCATCTGAAGTTTTCCTGACACACTGTCGTATGTAAAAGAACGTCACGGACTGTTCGAAAAAAGTAGGGACAACTTTCCCGGCCATGTTGACTATACCTCCAAAAGTATATCATTTTTCTCTAGGACCAGATAGCTTCGCGTTTGACTTCAATTGGAGTGTTGCGAAGTATCGAAGCAGAAGCAGAAGCGGACAATAAAAACTGCCATCACCCTTGCACAAGCCTGGATTTTGCTCAGAAGAGTCCACCCAGTATACGAACAGAAACAGAAACAAACGGCCGTGAAGTAGGCCGGGCTTTTGTACAAGTTACAACCATATATATAACAGAAGACGGTATTTCGAACTGAGGTAATACCACGGCGCCATACAGCCATGGAGCAGAATTTTTAACTTCAGATCTGAACTATGCTTTCTTTCACCCTTTCGTTACGTGAAAACGAAATGTAAACATACATCAAAGTACAGCCTTTATTGATTTCTTCATTTCTAAACCGTTGACGCACATTACTAAATTATTACCAGAGGAAGCCTCCAAACTATCGACAAATATAATTGCCGCCATCAATGGGACGTTCCATACGTTGTGTACGTCCCATTTACGGTATACGTCCTTATCTATAACTGAAGATCACCCTTCAGCCCTCAAAAACAACCCTAATTCATCTTTTTCTTGGTCACGCTATGCCTGCAACATTATATTTGAGTGGCCCCCGGGCGAACGTTCGTAGGTTTCTGAATTATATCGAGCAGCAATCGCGCTCTCTAGCGTTATTCATTTTGTCGCGAAATAAACCATAATTATAATGAATTTCAAATTTACGATCACGAATTCACAATGCTTACGATGACTAAAAGTTGATCACAGACTTACATATTATGATATTATGAATGCATCCAATCGTAAGTCTTTCGTGAAATGAACTTACGATTGTTCGTAACTAGAGATGCAAAAAAAAATCAAATTTACGATCATATTTGCAATGTTACGATGACTGAAAGTTGATCACAGACTTGCGAATTAAGATATTTATGAATGCATCCAATCGTTAGTCTTTCGTGAAATGTTTGAAATGAACTTACGATTGTTGAAAGCTTTACGATAGAATCTAGTACTTACGAACGTTCGTAACTTGAAGTCCTTATATAAATAGGCCTACATTGGATATCTAAAAATGCAAAAAAAGTAAGCTGAAGATGTCGGAGTTTGAACTTGCCCAGATCCAGGTACTACCCAGATAGCAAAGCATGGTTGGGCCAACATTGGCAATGGTCGGCACGATCGCGGTCGCAGAGCCGATGTTGGGTCAACGTTGGATAAACATCATGTAATTTGGTTGG
>JXSR01S004677.1:58189-79692 GCA_000969725.1 Ophiothrix spiculata
TTTATGCATAAATTATGCAAATTAGGTACTTAATTAGCATATTTTGTGCTCAAATTGCAGCTGGCACAAGCGCAGCTCTATCCCCACCTACCCATTAAATTTCATGAACTACTGGTAGGTTATATTACTATAAACATGTTCTTTTGAGTCATGTAAAAATATGTAGGTAAAAAATAAGTGGGAAGAATCTAGGCCGGTCCCTTTAAGAGAGGTATGAGACATGCAATCACAAAATAGCACAAATGTTGCAGGTAACTATTTGGGTCTTTGCTTCTATGGTTTAGTATCATCCCCAATTTTATTAGTTTTCAAGTTTTATATAAATCAAAATTAAGATTCAAAGAATGGAAAAAAGAAGTATTCTAAAAGTCAAAATCAGACCCTGTTTACAACAATTTTTGTGATAAGCACAAGTACTAATTGCCATCTGGAGGCACCCCCCCCTAATAAATATAAATAAATAAACAGGTTAGGAGTTGTGTGTTGTAGATTTAAATGATATGAAATTAGCTTAATTGATACGCTGGTTAGTGTATTATGTAAAGAAAATCAAATGATAAAATGATGCAAACAAACACTTTTACTCATTTTTAATTTTGAGGTGCCCCCACCCCCACAAATTTAAACAGGTTTAGGAGTTGTGTGTTGTAGATTTAATATGATATGAAATTAGCTTAATTGATACCCTGGTTAGTGTATTATGTAAAGAAAATCAAGTGATAAAATAATGCAAACAAACACTTTTACTCATAAACCAATCAAAAATATAAATATGTAATTGCTGTTTGAATAATTGAGGACCCTAGAACTGAAAGGGGGTTAAGTCACAAAATCTTTAAAATTGAGTTGTGTCAATTTTCTGCTAGAGAATTCTCATTTCCACATTCTGTACAAGTTTTGTAGTAATTTGATGATGAAATCATGTGTAAGAGTCACTGCGAGATACAGCAATACCATTCAAGACAACACAAATGATATGATGTTTGTGCCATTTTCTCAGTTTGTACTCAATGTGACTTAACCCCCTTCTGGTTCTAGGGTCCTCAATTTGTTGAAGGTATTACTCCATGAACTTTACAAAAAGCAATAACAAAATGTCATATTGAAATATCACAAAGATTATGAGAGCAGTAACTAGAGCACAAAAATGAGGTTATTGATGCAGCTAATAATGATGATATTCAACTTGACCAGTAGCTCCACTCAAGCAAACAAGATGGTCAAAATTAAAGGGGCATTGGGCAAATTTCAAAATTTTATTTTTAGATGATTAATACTTCATATGTTTGAAAATAACAGTCAATTACCAGATATATCAGGAAAATTGTGATCAAAACCTTCGGAAAAGTCAAACATTTGAATTTCACTGTGTTTGTTGATCTTGAATATGAGGCTATTCTCTAAACATATTTATTGATGCTATTTATAAAGAAAGATTTGTTTGTAAACCATTCCTTTCACATCATAGATTACAGAAAAATCAAAAGAAATTTGGAGTCGGCATTAGATCTCCTGAAAAGGTTACATTTAAAAATTCAACTATAGACGGCAGTATTTATCGTTGTCGACAATAATAATTAAAAATAAAAGAATATGATATGTAGGGTTTGAATTTGACAATGAAACTTTGCATGTTGTCATTATTACCACTAATACTTCAAAATGATGTAAAAATCTCTAAATGCTTGGGAAAAAGTTTGGGAATGATGCTGAACTTGTCCAATGCCCCTTTAATGAGGTCAACCTGTTGGAATAGCAAATTACCAACAGATTTCCACTTTCCTGTCCCTTTTATTGGACAAACTTCTCAAAAAAAATGGGTGTACGATACACTTACATTTTGAATATTACATTTACAGAATTCACCCATCATTAAAGATTGACTAACCCCAGATGTCAAACATCTTTAAAATTGATGAGCAGAAGACCACAAGTCTTTACCAATCTTACCAAAACCTTTTCTTGTCCAATTTGTGTCATTTTAACACTTTTTTGATTAAAAGCATGGGGAGGGTGTCAAATATCTTAAACTGATGACCGGAAGCCAGAGCAGCCTCAGTGGATGTTAAGTTCCAGCTAGATCAAAATCACGCCACAATTTCCTGGCCCATTTGTGAGGTAACAAAGTTAAAATTTTTTTGTTGAAATCAGGTTATCGGGGCATTTGGTGTCAATGTTGGTCAAATATGAAAAAACATTTGGCAATTAATTGGTCCTAAATTGGGTTCAATCTCTTAGGCTTTTAACAATTCATTAGCCAACCTAAGAGTGACTTATAATACTAGATACTAATTTGATCTTAAACTGATGACCGCAAGAGCAGCTTCAGTGGATGTTAAGCTCCAACTAGATCAAAATAGCGCCACAATTTCCTGGGATATCGGGACATTTGGTGTAAATGTTGGTCAAATATGAAAAACAATTGGTAATGAATTGGTCCTAAATTGGGTCAAATCTCTTATGTTTTTAACAATTCATTAGCCAAGCTAAGAGTGACTTATAATACTAGACACTAATGATGACCACAATAGCAGCCTCAGTGGATGTTAAGTTCCAGCTAGATCAAAATCGTGGCACAATTTCCCGGCCCATTGTGAGGTAACAAAGTCTTTGAAATCAGGTTATTTGGGCATTTTGGTGTAAATGTTGGGCAAATATGAGAAATATTTTGTAATTAATTGGTCCTAAATGGGGTCAAATCTCTTAGGTTTTTAACCACTCATTAGCCAACCTAAAGGCTAAGTGTGAATGATAATACTAGACGGACGCTAATTTGACATAAGTGAAAGGCAAGGGGTGGCAGTTTGCCTGCATTCAATCCCTACACATGTTGGTCCTCATACAAATATGTGACCCGTCATATCAAAAGGTACCCAAAGTTCTGAGAAAATTGAGTTTAAAGTTTTTGTCCTGGAAAATGATTTTCAGAAGAGAAGAATTACTATCAATACACTGTCGCCGAAAAGTATTTCCACATAATTAAAAACTCATATAATATCGCACCTGAAAAGAACACACTGTAGTGACATTGGTTTGGCTGATATGTCATATCGAAAGGTACCTTAAGGTCGGCATAGTAAATTACGAGATACAGGCCACTGAAGCTGAGTATAGTCAAAAATCATGTCCAAGGTCGAATTTCTAATTTCATCTGAAACGTTACCTTTTAAGTGTTAATTCTATCATATTAATCAGGTTCCAACATCCAAAACATAAGACAAATGTTTTAAAAACCGAGATAATTTTTTTTTTTCGCCATTCAAGTTTTACCAGTCCAAGGAAGCAACATAACCAGCTGAAGATACCTCAATATCAGTGATGGATTTTGTACATGAGTCATGTTGACTTCCAGCATTGTCATCGCTCACTGGGGACAACAAACCCACGGTTATTCCATCAGTATCTACCCTTTGATCTTGGATTTCTATTACAAATGCAATTGTTTTAATCTTATTGCTTCTGCATATTTTTGTGGATGTGATAATATGCAGGGATGCATTTTGTGAGGAAATCTTGGGTCAAAATGGAGTGTGGAGTAATGAACCATGCTTGCCATCAAATGGTGAAAGTATGCTGAAAATAGATTTGGGCTAATTTTGCTGAGATCTAGGGGTACCAGGCCTGTAGCCAGGATTTTTTCAAGGGGGTGTGGATTTTCAACGGGAGTTTCCAAGCATTTTGTGTAATATTTTATTAAAAAACGACCTACATTTACATGTTAAGGTGCTTAAGGTGTTCTTTTGATGGACATTTAGGGAAATTTTTGTGGACCTGTTTTGTACATTGTCAAATTTTGGGGTGGGTGTGACCCCCCCCCCCCGTACCACCAACCCCCTGGCTATGGGCCCAAGGGGTACATTCCCTCACCTCCACCCTAAAGAATTCCATCCATGTATAGTTGGTGAAAAAGTGTCTGCATGGGATGATGTGGAACAAAATACCATAAAGTGGAAGGAATGAAGATAAAATGAAGATGAAGATAGAGTCAAATTTTACTATTTAACAAGTGAAATTTCCACATTTTCACCAAGTAGACACTGTCTTTCTTTGACAAGTGAACAGGCTTAAAAATCAAAATGTTCACCCAGGAAAAGAGTGGTTGCATAAAGTGTTATCTCAGTGAAAAGATCGAATATTTAGAGTGAAATTCACTTGAAAAGAATTAAATTTTACTGTGACAGGGGTTTCACTTAAGAAAGTGTGAAATGAGAAAATTTCAATAAGCTGAACCCAAGTCAAAATGTAATATACTGCAAACAATTTGTCTCTGCATTTTAAAAATACACTCGTCCCAGAAATTAAAAAACAGACACTTCAAAACGTGTTTGACTAAAAACTTAAACATGAGCAGCAAGATTTATGACACTGGTCATGCAACTTTAAAATCAAGTTAATCATTCATGTTGCCAACCAGTCATGTGTTTCTATGCAAATACACATATATGGTACTTCATCATTCAAAATGTGTCAAGGAAATTCAGGATTTCAAATGTTGCGAACATGTCCGATCACAAAACTCACAAAGAAAGGCCAAATCTTCAAAGATCAATCACCAGGCAATTACAAGGTCTATCAATATTTTGTCTTCTTTTACAACTGAAAGTTAAATATTCACAACAGATGACTTAAACTTTCCTGAAAAGTTGAAAATCAAAATGGGCTAAACTACGACTAATCAATACACATCAAATCAGTTTAGTCACATAACTATTATCTACTTAAAATAAAATACTGCAAAATCGGCAAACTTTGCAAAGTTGTTGCGTGGTATTTTAAAATACATAAGAGCTGATACTGATACCGAATATCTAAACTTACAATTGTTGAATCTTCTAAACATGATTTTGAGGTAAAAACACATTAAAACAAAAGCAAAACGAGTGATGCTTAGTCACCGCGATGACTCTACAACATTTTCCTGTCTCTCTTTCCAATATGATGTTAGCCACCAGGCAAGGAGGGACCATCACGGGAACCTGAATTACCAGGTAGGCGTGGTGAATAGCGATTCCCCATGCGATTTAATGTCTTCAAACATTCACGTCGCATGGACAGCTTCTTGTATTACTTGCAACCACTCCGATTTCATGCTCAAATTTTAGACGTTTTTGGAATAAATTTCTAGAGGCATTGTAATGTTTCATATGTAATTCACAACAGTATTTAGCCATAAGCATGTTTTAATTGTGACTGCATGACTTATCAACTGTCAAATAATGACATATGCTTTCTGTATGAATTTCATGTTCCTTTTCTTTTCTTCTTCTAACATATAAGCATAGAATTTTGATTCAGTTATTTGATCATAAAGCTTTAAAATTATTCTACATTGAAAATTTCAATCAATTTCAAGTTCAAACCATTCTTTATAAAAATATATTCTCTTTTAGAAATATATCTCCAAATGTTGTACTCCCTGGTGTCATTTTAGACTTAACAAAAGTGGACTGCTTCATCTGTACGCATCCAACAAACATATGTGACCCGTTATATCAATAGGTACCTTAATACCGGCAACTTGCATATATTTATATAGATATAGGCAATACAAGGTGGTAAAATACAATAGAAATAATAAGAATTAATGTTACATTTTCTATCATATCTTCATGGATTTTTGCTTAAATTTTACAAACAAGGTATCATTTTAAAGCTTAGAAATGTCTCTTTAAAGCTACGGTAAAATCTAGATTTTGTCAGAGAGACCCTTAAAGTACCTTTTGATTATGAAAATTGGGTACTTTCATCTGGAACAAAAACCAGTTTACCTTGTCCAGATGTTTGATATACCTTATCACCTTAGATATTGTATGGACATTTGTATTGTTGAAATATTTCGATTTCAATTGTCTGAATTATATGACCCTATACTGGATATTTAATATTCAGAACTGATTTTACCTTATGACTGGGAAAGATTAATACCATATCTCAAAGGAGTCCAGGAAACTTTTTTTTCAAATCTTTCTCAATACCCATGTGACTCTGGTAACCATAAAACTATCTACACAGTATATAGCAACAATGAACATAATAAAATACAAAATTGCTCATAGAATCAAAATGGTTAAACCGATTCAACTGAAATTTCAAATCTAGATCTTTTTAGCGACAATCTTATATCTGAAAGTAAAAACTTAATTTTTATTTTTGAAGGAAAAAAACACACTAAACAATACTCAAGTTAAATAATAAACCAACACTGTTGAATCATGGCTCTCATCTAAATAATTAATGAAATTTCCTGAAATAATCTGTAGATGGTAAGACAAATTCGGAAAGAATAGAAACGCAAGCAATCCTATCTCCTGGTATCGTCTTACGCAGCATCAGCGAGATCAAAGCGATAATGTTGTGACGGAATCGCCTGGATCCATTCCCAAGGATCCATTTCAAGGTGTGTTAATTACGATAGACAACTTTTTGAGATCATCACAGCGCTGGTATCTCTAAGGTGTGAAAGGATTTTAATCGAAAGGATGAATCACCGCAGACTGTCCATCACAATCTGGGATAAAATCAATGCGATTGCATGGGGAAGTGGAGAAATTAGTGATGATGCAACTGTTTCTTTGTTTTAATTTCTTCTTGATTTCAAGAGTGAGTGACATGTTAGTTTAAAGGCATTAGCCACGATCACCAAAGCGAAGTTCAACTCTCCTCAAAACCTACTGATTTTATTGCATTTTTAGAAAGTACTTCCAACTATTAACATGATTAACCATAACCATTCTTGTTGAACTTGAACATTTATAGTAAAGAAGACAATTGTTTGTGCTTTGAATTTCTCATTCTCCGGAGAATGAAAAATTAAGTAGTGCTTCTAGAAATAAATTACTAAATTCTTAAAAGTTAAACTTCTTTGTTACTAACAATATATTTTAATGTAGAGATCATGTTGTTAAGTGTATGTAACCTTCCTAAAGAATAATGTTCACTCTTAAATCAACAGCAAATTTTAGGAAAATAGAAACACTGCTGACAGAACCCTAAGAAATGTATTTTTCTGAAAATTGTCTTTTTAGAGCAAGTGATATGATTTTGTTTGTTTGTTTTGATTCAATTAAGGTCTTTCTTTGATTCAAATAAGTTTTCACAATTTTTCATACCCTAGTGAATCATGGCTAATGCCTTTAAGATGCTTCTGTGATTATCTGAGTGATTTTTGTAAATGGGGATTCTTCCTGCAATGAATCATCAAGATACCGTCTCCACTCGTCCAATTCAATTGTTTTCCGACTAACAAATTCTTTGAATTAATTCATTTCTGTACACCAAAAGTTCACCAAACCATCATATTCTATTTCTGAAGCATTATCAAAGTATTTTTAGCCATATCCGGTATGTTTGTATAAAATAACTCTACGGTAAAGGCGATGTACATTCAGAAAATCAGTAGTTGAATTGGACGAGTTGATTTGGTATATTTTGAATTTAGGATGAAACTTTTAAATAATTACATTCTATTAATTATTGCCTTTTACAGAATTGACCAGAATGCACCAAAAAATGTTTGTTTCAAGTTTCTAAAAAAACTTAAATTTTGCTGAAGCTATATGTACAAAAAATGTTGATGAAAAGTAAGCTCTTCACATGCAGAAATACCTTTTTTAATTGCTAATCAAAGTCATTGCCAAAAGAAACTCAACTGGTTAACGAATGGGTAGCAATTTTTTAAAGGTTATGTATTTTCTTTAGTGTCTGACCAATCTGATCAGATGGATTGGAATCGGACCAATTTTATTCAAAATTCAAGATTCAAAATTTATTTCAATAACACATTCAAAAGCACATTCAAAACAACTGAGAATAACAAACAGTATGTTAAAAACACAACAAAAGAATGGTATTGAGGAGATGGCAAAAGGCCAGTAAGGCCCGAAGGGCCATCCCCTAAGTAGGGCCTAAGTTACACACGATAAAAGAGTATGGCCTAAAAGATACAAAACACACATTTATAACACAAGACATGCCCAAAACAACAAAAAATGGTCATACGTTATATTAGCAAAATTTTAACTGTAATCTTCTAAAAGGTTTGTTTTAAACAGTTCCTAAATTCTTTGACAGATTTAGCTTTTTGTACTTTTTTATCAATAGAGTTCCATAAGCCAGGACCAGATGTCCGGATCGAACGATCAGAAAACATTTTCCTCGCATTGTGAATGCTATAATTTTGGGCATTTCTTGTAGTATAATTGTGATACTGGTTATGTTTACGGAAATAATTATTAAATACGCATGGTAATAAACCCGCATGATGTTTATACATAAACACTCCTAGTTCTAAATTGAAAGTATCATACACGTTTAAAATTTTGTGTTTTTTGAACAACGGATTAGCATGGCATCTATAATGCTCAAATGATATTGTTTTTAATGCCCACTTTTGTAATTTATGCTTATCTGACTGGAATTGGAATTATGAACAAATCTATAAATCTGCAAAATCTCTATATCTGCAAAATTTGAAAAGCCACCCATTCAAATACCAATTTTCAAGAAAAAGGGACCCATCCATATACCAAATATCCCAAATTTTGAGTCAAATTTATAAAAAAATTACATGTTTTTGCCCAAACATGCGCTAAGTCTTGTGAAGAAATGCTCTATTTTGGACCATTTGGTGCAAATTTCAAGTTGGGAACTTATGAAAAGAAAACCATCAAAACACTACTACATTTTGCAAAGAAAAAGGAATTGACTGAAATACCACAGAGCATGATTTTGTCACTTAAATCTGCGACACGTCCCTGCAACCACTTTTGCCCACCCATGACAAACAATCTGGGCCAGCTTTAAAAAAAAAATCTTTCTTCAGGCAGTCAATAAATAACAAGTAATGAAAACAAGAATCTACAATAATTTCCATAGACACAGATGTGGTTCAAAAACCTTAAAAGAACTATTACAGTATTACTACTTACAGTTTTATCAATGTAAGTTTGTGGCTGAAATATTGGATTTTGATTATTCATAAAGTTGATGTACTATGATAAAGAAAAGCAAAAATATCAAAATTCATATAAAAATGAATAATATAGTACTTATTTGCCCGTATCATCATTTCATAAATCCCAATGTACAGTGCTTTTACTTCTTCAGATATCTATTTTGTACAATAAACTCCATGAAACTATGGACCATCAGCAACAGAAATATAATGCAGTTGTCAGCTTTCTTGTTTTGGCATATCTTATGTATACCCTTTATATTGGGATAATTTGCTTGATAACTGTAGAACCAACTATAAAAATGATATAAAATGAGCATACAGGTTGTAACAGAAAAAAATTATACATTCTTGTTAACGATATCATTAGGACAATAAAAACGTTGAATTCACAAAATTTCCCTTATATGAAAGGCAGTTTAATTGGCTACCAGAGTCAGCTTAAATGGTCTCATTTAATGGTTAGGTTCAAAAGTTACAACCATTCAAGTAAAGACAGCTAAAAACCACTTGGGCCGATTTCAACATTATTTCAGTGTAAACAGTTTTTCATGATTCGATGAAGATTAACAATGCAGTGAGATAAAATGACAAAAAGTACACCTCATGTTCAAGAATGTTTTTATTTTTTCATAGAATAAGAATAATTCATAAATAATTTAATGATATTTTATGATAAAAGTTATGCTTTAATTGGTTAAAATATTGCTTATATCCCAGAGTAAGCATAAACATTTGCAGGCCTGAACAGTTGCATTAAAGACTCGATATCAAGCAAAGAGTGTAATGCAATAATCATTTTGCAGGTTTTTTTCCCACACAGTTTCATATTCAAAGGGAAACATGGAAATTAAAAATAATTTTCCTATCTCAATAGATAAAACTTTTAAGGAAGTCAAGTTCAGAACTGATAGTGTTTCATTTGACCTGTATTTAAAATCTCTGGGTAGTCTTAAAGTGCTTGCATGTTGACTATGTTGTCTCACCAAGTAGGATCTCTTAAAACTTTGTTCTGGCATCTCGTCCAACATTAAGAATACAACAGTCTACTGGCAAGGTCATTAGATGGAACACTAAAATCAGCCTCGTTATCCTGTTGAATATCGTATAGCTGATTTGGGGCATTATGTGCCATTATTTTGCTACCGGTAAATGAATCGGATAAACTGGCCCAGGTGGTTTGAAGGTAGGGTCAGTATAATTGCCGTAACTCTGCTTGTAGACCATCAATTTGGATGAAACAAAGTGCATTTTATACCTTAAGGGACATTGGACAAGTTCAGCATCATCCCCTTACTTTTCCCAAAACATTTTGAGATTTTTGCATCATTTGAAGTATTAGCTGTAATAATGACAGCATGCAAAATTTCATTGTCAAATTCAGACCCTATATATGAAAATATTTACATATTCTATTATGTTTAATTATCGTTGTCGACAATGATAAATACTGCGCTCTATAGTTGAATTTTTTAATTTGGTTTTTTCAGGAGTTCTAATGAAAATTCTAACTTTCTTTTGATTTATCTGCAATCTATGATGTAAAAGGAATGTTTTACAAACAAATCTTTGGCTCATTGTCATTGTATAGCACCAAATAATACGTTTAGAGAATAGCCTCATACCCAAAATCAACAAACAAAATAACATTCAAATTTGTGACTTTTTGAAGGTTTTAATCAAAATTTTCCTGATATCTGGTAATTGACCGTTATTTTCTAACATAGGAAGTGAAAATCACCGGCAAACAAAATTTCAAAATTTTGTCCAATGCCCCTTAAGAAGTTGGCTTTCGATATAGATAAATGACAATGTGATACAAGGTGTAACTTTATTCTATCAGTGTTAATAACAATGTATAATTTTTTCTGTTACAACCTGTATAGTGAACTAACCTATGAAGATTTGATAATGTGTTGTTCAATTTTTGATGCTACCACTTAGATAAACATTGAACTTAAGTTCATACGAAAATTTAGCATGATGCATAGTTATGATTCAAACAATATATACTAATTTTTTTCCATGTATTGTCAAATTGGTTTATGGCCGTTTTTTGGCTAATGCTGCATACTTCAAGGTTAAACATTGTAGAGTATAGAGGAAATGATGTGGGCAGAAGAGGAAGAAACTAAGGGTGTGTTCACACAGGAGAATTTGGTCAGGACTACATTCTCGCAAATTCCCAGTGTGAATGCAATTATAGAAAGTGTCTCGCTCATGACCAAAGTGAGGCATCACTAGTTTTAATGCACAAGTCGTGTTCCAGTGTGAATGCAACTGCTAAGTTGTCTCCCTCTAGAGCCACTCACAGCTAGTCATGATTATTATGTGTGAACACAGCCTAATATGAACATATGCTTATACTTTGTCCATGTCGTAAAACATCCGACTGTGTTCATCTAGAATACGAAATATGAAAAAAATGGCCTCAAATATGACAATCTACCATACAAAACTTGTGAGTATATGAAAAGCATTTGAAGAAGTCTAACCATTCATACATGTTGTATCTTTCATTATAAGATTATAAGATTACAAGCTAAATCATTTGGCATAAGATGGTAACTGAAAAAAATGTTGTTTAGGTTTATTTCTGAGTCAAAAAGACTAAACTTAAAATCATCACTAATGAAATGTCAATAAGACTTAAAAGTACTCTGCATAAAACCAAATGATATTATACAGGATGGACCAATAAAAGCGTTATTGAAGTTCAATGTCACGTAACTTAAAATTGGAAAATAATTCGAGAATATTTGTTATATTTTAATAAACTATTGTATCTTGTCCTTGTATGGTAAAAATTTCATGTCAAACAAAGCTTGCATTGCGAAGTTATTGCCATTTGCGCAAAAAAGTCAAAATCAGGTTTGTCCACGGGGCAAGTTTACATAGGTGCACGCGATGAGCGTTGGTTATAATATCTGTCTTAATTAGCTGTTTGGTTTTCCGATACTGATTAGATTAAATAACGTGATGAAGGAACTTGCGTCGAGAACTCATCTTAGGATGAGTTCTGCATTTACAGCAGCAATGTTTGCTGCAGATCTCCCTGTTCAAGATCTGCTATTTTCTTTATCAAAACAGTACCAAAGGGGTGAAACTCTGTAAATAGTCTTTGTAGATACGTGCATTAGGAAAGTCGTTCCTAATGCACGTGTACCATCTACACAGACTATTTATAGAGTTAGCTTAGCCGGCCGCATAGCTACCAGTTCCAAAAAAACCCGTTCAGCAATAAATGTTCTCTCGCGACTTGTGAACTTCCTCCTCTTACCGCCTTATAAACCAACGTTATAAATGAAAACGACCAAATACATCCACTGCCTTTGCCGATTTGAACTTTGCGCCCAATAATTTCTTTAGATTATTATGGAAGTACACCATACTTGAATGCATGCATGTCAATAGTACTCTCAATCAATGATATGCACCTTTAATACGATGATGATAAGCATCAACGTCATAAAGAAATAAAAACCATGTTGATTATAGACCTAATTATGATTCTAGTGAACATTAAAGTATTCCTGGCTGTGGACAAAGTGGAATTCAGCGTTTTTTGCGCAAATGTCAATAGCTTTGTAATGCAAGTTTTGTTTAACATGACATTTTCACCATACACGGACAAGATACCATAGTGTATGAATATATAAAGATTATTCTCGAAATTATTTTCCAATTTCAAGTTACGTGACTTTGCACTTCAATAACGCTTTTATTGGTCCACCCTGTATGTGTTACTTCTAAAGAGCTTCATACAATTAATTTATAAAATTGGTCTAAAACTACTTATGCTTTGCTTGATTTTGCTAAATACCGGTACCTCAAAAGAAGTTGTTCATCATATATTTTAATACTCTTTTTTTTCTCCAAAACAGCAATGCCACAACTAAACCACTTTGTTCAAACAATTCTTATGGTTTTAGGTAGTAAAACATATTTTTTCCTAAAAATCTAAATGTAAACCCCTTTTCATTTCAAAAATGTGTTATCGAAAATTCAGAAAATTATATAGATTTCTATCATGATATAAGCTCCTGTACTAGGAAGAAATCCACTTACTTATCTTTCAAATTAAAAAAAGAAAAATGTCCCGAGGAAAAACATTGGCCAACAAGACATGGCTAACCAACCAAAGTGCAAAGGACCTCCATTAATTCTTGCTGTAGCAATAAAGATATATGGCCGAAAGAGACATTTTTGTTTTAATTTGGTAATCTGTTATGTTTACCATAGGGGACTTTGTAGAGCTGCTTTAACACATTTTAAAGAGGGTCGTGGCAGCAAAAGATGCAGTTGTCATCTCCTACATGTAGCACATTGTAGCATATCTGATGTATACTAGTTGTATACATCAGATATGCTATAATGAGCAACATGTACGAGCTGACAACTTTAGCCTCTTAATAGTCGCGGCAGCCAACATATAGGTTAGGATGGAATGGGACTGCTTTGTACATGGTTTTCAAACTATAACATGCAACTTTTTACTAGGCCTATATTTAGACCACCAAATTACTAAATGAAAAAAATTATAGAATTTCAATATGTAAAGTGGGATGTATACCTATTATACCACGTTGTTCATGTTTCAACCTGATTAGAAGTGTCAAAACCTTTAGAACACCAAATTACTAAACGAAAAAAATTACAGAATTTCAAACATTTGGCACGGTATTCTTTTATACAGCAAAAAATAAATTCCCAGATTCAGAATTAGGGGCGGGAGGTTGAGGATAACCAAACAATTTTTTTCCCTCATTTGGAAATGAGATTTACACAAATAAAGATGCCCAACATTTGTTATCATCACCAATTTAATTATTTCATGAATATACAAACTATTTACTCTACTAGTTGAAACATGTTCCATGAAAAATAAGCTATCAAGTTCAAAATCACAACAATAGTTAATCAAATGGTTAAGAGATATACCAATCTATTAAAGTAAACACAACTTTTTCCCGGGTGGGGGGGGGGTTCTTAGTACAAAAGTGATCACTGGGATGAGCCGCAAACCTGGGAAGCAAAATCAGGCTGTCTGGTATACCAATTGGTCCCCTTTTTTTTTTTTTCAAAATGTGGTATTTTGATTGGTCTGTTTTTAAAAAATTTCTAAAATTTGCAAATTTTGGATTTTTTTCTAAATTTCAAACAAAAATCAACAAATTTGTGCCAAATTAGAGTAAATTTTCAGTGAAAATTTCAATTTTTGCATTACTTTAGACTCAAAATTTGGGGAATTTGGTATATGGATGGGTCCCTTTTTCTTGAAAATTGGTATATGCATGGGTGGTACTTCAAATTGCAGCAGCATATCCCTACCAAAACCAAACTTGAGTACCCCCCCCCCCATGGCTTTTCCCCAATCTGCAATGCTGATGATGGAACCCCTCTAGTCTCTTTAACTCAATTTACTATTGTTCTCTCTGGAATTAATCATCGGTAGGGTGGACAAAAGAAGCCCTGATGAGGTCATGATGCCTTGTCGCAGCTGATCACATGATATCATAAAAATATGGCTATTTCCAAGATTTAAATACAGTAGCCGCATCTTTTCCCCTAAAGGAAAGAAATATTTAATAGCAAAGGAAAATTGAAACTTATATTAAAGGGACTGGCCTAGATTCTTACCACTTATTTGTTTTACATGAATCAATACAACATGTTTTAATGGTAATATAAACTAACAGTAATTTTCTATGATTTTGAGGAATATCGAAGAAAATTGCAATTCTTTACCAACTTTAAATTTTTTACGCCGGCGCAAAAATGTTGTAAAAACTGATTCTAGTTCAAATTTTAAAAAGATCTTGCTTCTACATCTGTGATTGAGTAAGTAAATTATTTTTGATGAACTTGTTTCTCTTTTAAGGGGAGATCTGCACCAAAATTGTTTTATTTATTGAAAATGGTATGAACTTCACATTTGGTGTCTAGGATACTTGGGTGACCAAAATTATTTTTTTTTAAATCACCTAATTTGCATATTTAATTGGCAGCCATCTTGGATTTTTGGTATCGTATTTCAAAAGAGTTAATCTCCCCAACCGTAGATGCCAGAGACTTCATTCTTTTTTTAAATGAAAGAGAAAAGGAAAACTAAAAAAAGTATGGAATTAGAGTTGTTTCTTTTGACTTGATGTTTTTTTTTTAATAGCAAAAATAAATCCAACTTCAAAATAAGTGCACGGTATGCATAAAAACGCACCATATGCAAAAACGAACAAAAATATAAAAAATCTTAATTCCATACTTTTTTAGTTTTCCTTCTCTATTTCATTTAAAAAAGAATGAAGTCTCTAGTATCTACGGTTGGGGAGATTAACTCTTTTGAAATCCGACACCAAAAATCCAAGATGGCCACCAATTAATATGCAAATTAGGTGATTTTGTTTATATTTTTTTTGGTCAACCAAGTATCCTAGGCACCAAATATGAAGTTCATACCATCTTCAATAAAAAAAAACAATGTTTGGTGCACATCTTATCTTAATATATGTATTAAATTATCTCCAGGAGCTTTATTTGATCTTAAATCTGGTAAATCCATTTGAGGTACAAAATTAGGATTTAGAAAACACAGGAGAGTCACACCACCATCACAGAATGATATATTGTAAATTATTTCTCTCTCAATTTGAGTCATTTCTGTGTAATTTAGAGCATTTCCATAAGTTTTTAATTCTAAGTGAAATCCAGGCTAGTCCCTTTAATAGCAAAGGAAAATTGAAAGTTATAATAAAGACACACCAATTGGTGGAAGTGGAGATACCATCAGCTGAAAGTGCATTGACCCAATCATATGATGAAGACAAAGGGCGGCCATCGTCATAGCAATTAGAACTGGGGTTCAAGTGATATCATATTTCTTGACTTCAATTGAATATGAGGAATCTTATTTAATCTGGGAATACATCTACAATGCAAATTTGGTAATAATAGAAAATGTGTCATTTTATTGTCCATCCTTTGTAATAAACTTGCCATATATAGACATTAGTTCAATTAAAGAAGCATGGTCCAATTGCTTCAACTTTTTTTCAAACTTTTTGAGATATTGGTACCAAAATATTGCTCATATTTTTCTCATAACCCATATGAAATTTCCCGGCCGAGTTATGTTCCACTTCGGAGTTATATATGAATATGTGTTTAATTATGGTAACCATAATTAATTTACACAGTAATGTATAGGCAACTCTAGAATATAAAATTGTCCATAAAATCAACATGGTTTGACTGGTTCAACTGAAATTTGAAAATCAAACATCTTTAATGGTCATCTTTCATACGACATGGGAACTTATTTTTTTTTTAAATCTGACCAAGATCCATTAAACTTAATCAAAAGTATGCAAGAGGTATATTTTTAAATTGGTTTTAAACAATGAAAAAAAAAAACATTTTGTAATTATGCTGCACATTACATAAACATCTACTGAAGATTGCAGTTTTAAACCAAAAAAAAATTAAAATAAATCTAAAAATAATCACACTCAAAGTTGGCTTTACTCAATGACTAAAGTATTCACATTTGTTATATTACTTAGTATAAAACATAGTTAGAAAGCCATTAGTCTTGTTCGTTTTTTTTTTTTTTTTTTTTAAATTACAAATTTGATTGAGCAACAGTTGTAAGCTCTGTTTTTTGTTGTTTCTCTGTACAATGCATACATACAATATAACACCTTATATTACTAATTCCACATATCTGCTGTACAGAGCAGCATTTAAAATTAACAAATAGAACTCGGATTTTTGCGATAATGAACTTCAATTTTCCATCTTCATATAGAGAACTTTTCTGAACTACTCAAAATAACACACTTGAAAGAAAATATTTTCCCTTTCTACACAAAATTGGTTGCAAAAAATACAGCATTTGTGTTACATAAACATCTACTGAAGATAATAAAATAATAATCAACATGTTTCACTGGCCTGCCCAGGATTTTCCTTGTGAGGGGCTACAAGGGATTTGCCGATTTATAGGGGGGTGGGGGCTCGAGTGGTAAAAATCATAAAAAACAGGCTGATTTTACATGATTTTTACAATCTTGCAGGGGGCTTCAGCCCCCAAAAGAGCCACCCCTGGGCATGCCAATGTGTTTAATTTGATCTAATTAAAAAATTTATCAAACCTTGCAAAAAGTCTCAACAAAATTGTGATAACTTTTCATTGTTGAAAAGTAAATTTTTAATCAAACATTATTTATAAAAAATTAATTTTAAATGTCAATTTAACTATTATCCTCACTCAGCCTGCAGCAAGTATAATTAGCAAATGGCATCTGTAGCGTAACTAAATAAACAATAAAGTCCCTACAGAAATATTTCAAATTATTTAAAAGTACAGTACCGTGCATTGACAAAACATCAACATTTCACACATAACATGCACATATCCCAAAAGCAAGCGCAAAATTTGACATAAAAAATCACAATTTTCCACTTCAAGTCCTTTCTTTCATTATTTTGCAACACACCAAGACACAAAGAAACATCCAATTAGCTTGCGGCAAAGTTCTAAGTAATAGATACCAAGTTACGAATATTGCGGCAGTTTTCAGTTTGTCGCTGACAATGCTATTACACACGGACCAATTTGTCAAATACTAAGTGCCTATTGTCTCGTTAACAAATGAATTGCATTTCAAGTCATGTTTAATACTACGGAAATGAATACTTATGCAAAGTCTGAGAGGGGCGATGTTTGTTGTGGCGCAAGGCTGACTTTGAGGGGTGATTTTTGTGTTTTATTTTGATTGTTATTCAAGCTTATTCAAGGGGTAGTTTTTCTTGACTTAAAAGTCAGATTTTTGAGAAGCAGTGACTTTTTTAATCTTGTAATACACTCAAAAAAATGAAACTTACGCTAAGTTCATGCTACTTAGAAAATATTAATTTGAGTTACGTAAAAAATCTAATTTGCGGATATTACTCATAATGGGACGCACCATTAGACTTCAAGGGGGGGAGCAGGAAGTTTGGGTTAGGACAAGTTTTTTTTTTTCTCCAGCCTGGCAGGGAAAGTTGTTTTTTTTTAGTGTCTGATGAGGCAAAGTTTTTTTATTTTTAGTTGTAGATGGGGCAAGTGTCCATTCCCCAGTGGGTCAAGTTTTTTTTTTTTCTCCTGTGTGTGGGTCAAGTTTTTTTTTTCACCTTTGGGCGGGTCAAGTTTTTTTTTCTTCAAAAAACTTCCTGCTCCCCCCCTTGAAGTCTAATGGTGCGTCCCTTTAAAGATATGCATTCTTATCACTCTAAATAACATAAAGTTATCTAAACTTGACATATTGGAGTTGCACTGACAACATGGGTCCAATAATTGTGAGTACGGTGTATGAGTATGAAAATTGAGCAAGTATTCCTTGAATTTATCTAGCCGCTGTTATGTTTTCATCGTATTTACTGAATAAAGCCTGTTAAAATAGTTAAGAAAACCTAAACTGGTCAGTGTTACTAACTTAAAGCTAGTCCAGATGGTACCCATCTAGACTAGCTTTAAGTTAGTCAGTATTGCTGGACTAACAATGATGACTAACTTAGCCTGACTAACTTAAGCTAACTTGAAGTTGGTCAAGCTCTTTTGTACTGTCAAGCTAGTCAAGCTCTCAGTCTGGGAAACTCGTCAAGCAAGGTTTTGCACGTTAGTCAAGTGGGCTTGACTAGTTTACAAGCTAGTCAAGCAGGCTTGACTAGTTTACAAGTTAGTCAAGCCTGGCTTGACCAACGTCAAACTAGTCAGGCAAGCTGGACTAACGTGCCTGACTAGTTTAAAGTAAGTCAAGCAGCAGCTGCTTGACTAGTTAACGTTTTCAGTGAACGTAAGTAAATATAATGTGTAACATGAATGAGAAACAATGACATAATGTATTCAATTCGATCTACAAAAGTAGAACCAACAAGTACAAATATTAAGTTGACAACACCTTCATGAAGATAACAAAATGTAAAATTGATACTTTTGCGTACATCAAACTCAATCAGTTAAGTAAAAAGAAGTAGAGAAAATTGTAGTATATGTAGCCTACGAATAAATTTTGAGTTATAGTAAAAAGGACACTAAAAGAAGCAAAATTCATATTTTTACGTTTATCTGGTCAAATATGATTTAATATACACAAGAATATACACAAGAAGGTCCAATACATTCATTGGGTAGTTTTTATACAATGTTATGATGAGTTACTATGGAACATTTACATTTCACATATAAATTTATGTTCTGCTCTTTTGAGAATGTGAATTGCTCTGTGGCGCATACGGCAAAGCATCAGACTCTTGATCCAGAGACCCAGGTTCGATTTCAGGTAGGTACAAAGGTAAGTTTTCTCATGTCTGTAAATGTAATTTAAAATTAGTAAGGAACCAATCGAGAAATCTCCTCCTCAAGAAAAAGTGAAATTGATTCATTTTTTTTTTAATTTCAATTAATTTGTTGTAAGTCAAGCACAATTTAAACATTTTATTTATGTGGAAGCTACTGACGCTATTCAGTTGCGTGAACGTTTTACTAAATTGAGTTTATAAGATGCAATTTATCGGCAATATTATGTGTTTGTAACTCAAATAAAAAGAGTTCTTTTAAACCGTGTCAATTAAGTACAAAATACGTGAATAAATGCTTGTTGCACCTACTTAATAAAATCAAGGCAACCGTGTTGCACAGATTTTTTAAAGTAAATTCAACAAATTATTTTTTTGAGTGTATAGCCACCCTGTTGAAATGAAGCAAACCCAGGGAGCGGGGGTACTCATCTATATATGATATACAGGGATGTGCTGTTTCAATTTATTACTTTTTTATTACATTTTTTCAAAAAAAAGTCCTTGTTTGAGAGTCCCAAGTTTCCAAAATTAAGAAAAAATAGCAAATTAACCAGTTTTTGAAACAAAAAATCTCAGGAAAAAACTTCAGATATGTGTATGTCCAAAAGTGAAAAGAAAAAAAGAAAAATGTCAAATTAGAAGAATTTTAATGGAAGTTTAAACATTTTTCACAACACAAATGTTGGAAACATACCTCTGAATTTTCAAATACGATCCTTTATTCTTCACCAGCGAGATGTGACTGACTCATATCGTGACCTTTTGGTACTTGACCTAAGAACAGTCTTGTAGACGAAGGATCTCGTTTGAAAATTCCGAGGTATGTTTTCAACTTTTGTGTTGTGAAAAATGTTTAAACTTCCATTATGTTATACCAACATAGATGAACTTTCATGAACGTTAGAAGCATATAAAAAGTTGTTATAATTATCATGTAAAATCATTCAATCGTTATTTTTATATCAATTAGTGAACCTTACCATTCTTCCTTTTTGCTCTGTGGCCATCGCATTGTGAAATGGGAGGATGGTGTGCTTTTTTCAATTTTGTTTATATTCTCTTTAAGTAATTTGGAGTCTGGGACTCGACAGGCTTATGCTTATTTCCCAGTCCTCCTCCACAATGTCTTATTAACAGTTTACTATACTATTTTTTGATATGTTAGTTACTGTAATGTGCATAATGTGGAAGAAATAAATTATGTATGTATGTATTTTAGCCTAAAAATATTATTAGAAATGGGAAGGTTTAAGACCTTGAGCACCACACACCCCGTAATCCATAATTCAATTACCCCAGGGAAGCAAAATAGGTTCCTGATGGTAGCGGCACTGTTATTTTTGCTGTTTTCTACGCCATCAAAAAATCAATAATCTCACAGATTTATAAAATAAATGAAAAACATCATACACAGAGAGACAGAAAGAGATGATGATCTCAACGTAAACATGGAGGGTTGATTTAATCAAACACATCACATATGGTTGCCAATTTCATTCTGTTAAGTGAGCGCAAGAAAGTCGTATCTGCAACAGCTGCCATTTGTCATCAATTTGGATTGCACACTGTGTAATCCACAGTCTTTCATCAGTGGCTCTTAAAGTCATTAGCCATGATCAACAAAATGAAGTTCACCTTTTCTCAACAACTACTGATTTTATTGCATTTTCAGAAAGTACTTCCAACTAACATCCATAACCATTCTTGTTGAACTTTTATAGTAAAACAGACAGTTAATTAAGCTTTGAATTTCTCTTTCTCATTCTCCAGAGAAAGAGAAATTCAGATATATAGTGTTTTTAGAAATTAATCACTAAATTCTTAAAATTCAAACTTCTTTGTTATTAACAATATATTTTAGTGAAGAGAACATTTTGTTAAGTATATTTAACCTTCCTAAAATAATGATATTCACTTTAAAATCAACAGCCGTACATTTGGAAAATACAATTACTTCAAACAGAACCCCAAGAAATGAATGTGGCTGAAAATTGTGTTCTTAGAGCATGTAATATGATTTTGTTTGTTTGTTTGTTTTGCTTTTTTATTAAGGTATTAGTTTAATTCAATAAGTTTTTTGCAAGTTTTCATATGATGGCTAATGCCTTTAATTGAAATGGTTTTCAGGGGGGAATTGCCACTTCGTCCAAACCCATTTGGTCCAATATCACTTGGTCCAAACCCACTTCGTCCTATAGCCACTTCGTCCAAT
>JXSR01S004678.1:0-29368 GCA_000969725.1 Ophiothrix spiculata
AACACAACATTATTGGTTCAAAGTTGATATTGGAGACTACTTCCTGTTTGATCAAATTTTTCTCAAATTTTCTATTTCAAACTTGCACAAAACATGTTTAGTCTTTTATTCTTTAAAGTAAAAGTTAAAGGGCCATTACAGTTTTATGTTTCTAACCAAAATATTGATTTTTTTTTTCATTTAAATCATCTACTATCCAGACAAACAAAAAGAATATTATTATCATTTTGGTTGATACTACCAGGTACCGGTACCGAGCCTTAAAACAGCCAAAATCCCACCAAGGTCAAAGATATAGCAATGTAACGTTCAGTCATGTTTGCGACTTCGCACAAAGCCATGTTCTTGCCCGTTTTTGCTTCAAACCCACAACTCTGTGAAGTGTGGTTTAAGTTTGAACTGTGATCAACATGGATAACAGAACAAATATTTATCAACATCCGGACATCTTCAATTATAGAGAGATCTCTCTTTATGAATGCTTTTGTGATGAAATTTTGACAAGTAACGTTTGGCAACTTTTGTTATTTAGGTTCAATTTCCTTGGAATCACCCTAAAAAGTATGTGTGAAAAAAAATCCCTAAGAGAAATCTTAAAATAGCCCTGGATTAGTCCGTAGAGGGATAAGATTACCATTTGAATACAGTACTCCTGCCTTAACTGCAATGGGGATAGCGCTGATTGAGACATGGGTAAGGGCAATACCACATGTTAAATATATTTTAAGCTGAGATAAAACCTTTTCAATATGATGTGATTACATTAAAATTTAATCTTTCCACATGTTTTGCTTTATACCTATTTGTAGCTTCAATTTCATTGAGATCTAATGCAATTAACATTGTTTCTTTCAATTTGATCTGATGAAAATATAATCTTGACAAAAAATAATTCACATCAGTCCCATTTGCAACCAAGCATTATCTTCCAATTTAATATCTTGTTATAAAAACACTGATCTAGCGTTTACATGGTCCGGACAAGACTATTTTTGTATCAGTGCAAGTAAAAGCATCCGCCTGATGACAGAATCCTGATCACTATTACACCTTTCATCTGATTTATTGCATTTTACTATCTAGTCCTGACGTCATGGTTATCCTTGTCACTGATATTATCCTTTCTCTTTTTAACCAATATTACATGTACACTCTGGTCTCTAGTCCAGGGGTTTGACCTTTCCTTATATGGGCCACATATTAAAATTAGAACAATGTATTGTAAATAGTCAAATGCTATGAATGAAAATGTTTATTCTTTTCCTCAACTGGGGTAAAAATTGGTAGGAAATTTATGACCTGGAGTTAAATTGCAATAACGGTAGGGAAGACTTAAGTTTAAAAATAGAAAGGAACAAAAAAAAAGCAAAATAGTTTAAAAAAAAACAATAATTTGGGGAATGGAAATTTGCCAGCCTGTAAACTACTGCTGCATAATCAAAATACGGTGAATTTAAAAGAGCAGATCCACTAGTTTTCTCCGTGTTGAACTATTTAAATTCTGATATTTCAAAAAAGAAAAACTCTCATCGTACCTGTTCATGAGCATATAGCTTAATCTTTCTTTGCTTTATAACAGAAAGCTTGGATCCAAACAACAACTTTGGTAGACCTTACTTCTATAAATACATACTGTCATTCAGAACACAACATTATTGGTTCAAAGTTGATATTGGACAAAAGATAACAAAATACTGACTGGATTTAATGCTCCTGAACAGACAATTTCATTACCATAGTCATGTTTTATGTTAGCTCAAATATTGCATTATACACTCTTCAGTATATTTTTTTAAATAATTAAATTTAACATTTTCAGACAGAGATAACCTCTAACAAATTCAACAATGCATAATATAAAATATCCCTTGAAAATAATATTTAACAAAGCCAATATCTCATCACTTTTTGAATGAAATGTATCTCAAAAGTAACATGACTAGTGTAACATTGCCCAAATAGTTCATGACATTATATTGATAAAACCCCATCAATATATCAATACAACTAGTCTCATGCAACATTATCAAAGAATAAAAATAAATGCATTACCATTTTCTAGAAGTCATCATTGTTACTAATATCATTAGTAAGATGATAAATTCTTTCATTATAAATGTGTCATCTTGTCAGGAGTGGGATATTACAACACAGACATGCGTTTATGTTCCTATCTCAAAAGATTGTGTTAACATGATTTCTGATGGATGATTTTTGATAAGTAGTCATGATTGAGTTTGATATGAAAAAGCTTCTAAGCATGGTTGGTTTTATTCTAATAGTTACACAACATTATAGCATTGTCAGACTTATTTGTCTTCACCAAGTGAATTCTAACTGGTTGAGTATTTTGTGACTTCATTTTGTTAAGAGGGGTTGTTCATATGGGTCACAGCTACATATATTGAGAAAATTAAGATTCTTTTTCATTTTTCAAAAACTGGAAAATGTTCAGTTAATCATATTGCTTTTATATTATCGTAATTTTGTTATGTTATACTCAAAATATTCCCACTTTCAAAATTAATGCACACTTATATTTTTTCATTATAGAATCTAGTTTCCCCAAATAACAATACACTTTCTAGGCTGCAGAAATCATATTGCTTTCACGTTAAAATAATTGTGTAATGTTGTACTAAAAATATCATTTTCAAAATTAATGTACACTTAAATTTTTCATCATAAAATTGCTATTCTGTGTTTTCATCATAAAAACACAAAATAGTGGATATCCACAGCACTCACTTTTTCTATTAAAAAAATAAAAGTTATCTTTCCCAAATAGAACTTAGTCTAATTCAAACTTTCTGCTCATTTGTATTCAAAACTCACATAACCAACATTTACTTCAAGTACAACTCTTATTTTGATATGGAACCAAGCATTGTCTTTTAATCTATTCACCATTGCAGAGTTAATATTTTAAAAATGAAATAATTATCAACCTATTTCAAACTTTGTATTCATGTAATATGATACAAAGTACTCTGTATTTACAAGTACACCATTATTAGAAAACCTTCAAAAGTTAAGGATATCAAACTTCTAATTATTATCCAAAGACAATACAATGTTCTTAACAAGTTTTAACTTTAAAGAAAAGATTATCCACTACTTATCGTAGTATGTGATGGTCCCGAAAAATGATTTTGCGACAGAACACTTTTCAAGAAACTGGTAAAAATGGACAACCAAAAATAAAGAAAATAATAAGAATTCCAGCAGATTTTCCATTGTAAAATGTGACCGCCTTGATCAATTTCAACAAGTAAGGTGTCATTTTAAAGCTTAGATAATGCTGTAACAGATGAAATGATAAAATAAAAATTGATATCATCTACAAAGTCCCCACTTCAGGGTTAGCCATCACATAATCTAAAGTCAACTATACTGTCCTATTTATTCATACCACAATGACATCTATCTTGAACCACTTCCATATGATGATTACATTAAATTCATAGGTGTATTTGGTATACAACTGTCAGACCATTGGTCCTATTTCCAGTTGCACCCTGTCAAATGACCACAATTGAATTTTGTCCAATTGACCCATAACATCAGCCACATGTAGCATTCTAGGCATTGACACACTTCCATCAGATTTCAGGGTAATTGGAAGATGACGCTTTGGAACAAAATGATTTTATTTGGACATTTTGTTGTGGAAGAGGGAAATCATGGGGGAGATATATGTAGTGGGTAATAAAAAGTAGGCTGACAAAAGCCTGTTAGCAATGTATTTAATACGGAAATTACAGAAAATTCTTTAAAACTAATGTGAAAATAGAAAACTAAAGATGAAGTTTGAAAGTTAGAAAAGTGTGGTTAAATTTTACCATATCAACCATTTAACATTTTACCTTCAAGTTAGCATACTGCTCAAGATTATAAAAATTGGAGCTTTTAAAAAATATGTAAGTAATGAACTAAGTACATCCCATGAAGAATTTAAAGCACATATCTTAAATAAGACTGACTTTCGATTTTTCCGTTTTTTAAAAAAAGGTAATATGATATTCTGATGACAGACAGAACTCACTTCATTTAGCAAATTTTTGACATAAGACAACTAACAATAAACCTAAAAATAACCCTGATTAGCTGATTTTGAATTTAGAAAACATAAAATAGTATTTGATAAACAGCGTGTTTCTCAAGAACAAATATCTTAATGCCACAATCAAAATTACTTGACTAAAACCTAAACACAGAAAAAATAACCCTTCCAACATTTTGTTACATATTCCACAAAGTTTCTCTACGAAAAAGGAAAACTATATCAGTTCAAGCAATAAGATCAATTTAAGATAATTTGTATGCATAGAATGTGCAACCTAATGCCCTTAGAGACTCTTTGCGCTATTTCCCCTTCACCTTAAGTAACCCTCAATTGTTATAACCTGGTTAGTGCGCTAATCATCTTACTCTACATTGAATTCGCCATGCTGTTTAACAAAAGGGACAAAACAGAATCCAAGACTAATATATACTTGAATCTACTAACTCAAAATATTTGACTTACGGGCAAGAAAAGCTGCCGGCTGCAACATGAAGCTTTGGAAATACAAATTTAAAAAAAAACAATCGTGACAAAATAGGTCCCTGATCCTTCGAAAACCCTTAAATTTAACCGTAAATCTCACTCTACTATTTACATCGTGTTGCACATTTTAGAACAAAAATGATTCACACATAGTAAAATGTCACCTCCCAAGAGACAGTTACATTATTTTCTCAAGAGTAAAGCTCAATTCATACTCGGTCTCAAAACAAAATTTTTCCTACCAAACATTTGGTCGTGACGTCACCAAATATTTTCCATCGAACTTAAACTATGAATGGGTAGCAAACATTTGGTCCAATGTATATGGCAATTCAATAAAATGTGCAATCTAGCGCGAAATTTTGTTTGGTCTGAACTCGGTGTTGAAGTTCTTTTGTTTGGAGTCACAGGTCATTTTTACGTCACAACCAAATGTTTGGTAAGAAAAATTTTGTTTGGAGGCCGAGTATGAATGGAGCTTATTGTGTATCTTTTTCTTTTTTTCCCAGTAATTTCATATCAATTATTTGACAAGGTCTTTATCAGTCATAAATGATTACAGTTAAATCAGGCAATTATACCACATTGCAATATAATCTGTGAACAATCAGTTTTGTAATCCACAGTTTCTTACAATATGCATGTTTCCAACAGACAGACAATAAGTGTAATATTCCTTTTGAAATATCCTGTTCTTAACGGTTCAATGTTGTTCAATCTAAATTACAAGCAACTATTGGTAATAATCCTGTTTAATTTGCTCTTGAATTATTGAATTATTATATCCTGTTTAATTTGCTCTTGAAATGATAAGAAAGGTTGAAACACAAACTTGTACAATTTTCATAATTTCTTTTCAATAATTAATAATTAAAACTTTCAAGTAAACCATTCATGTCTAATTTCATAAAAGAAACATTTGAACTTTTAAAGAAATATATGATTTTTAATATTTCAAAAGTATACCATATCTGTTCCCAATATATATGTATATACTAATATATAGTATAATACTATACATATACATTTTGGATAGGTGATCGTTTTTCTTTCATAGTTCATTTTGTATGTTTTAATTATGAGGACGACTATTAGTAGAAAAATATTATCTGGTTGGTTTTTTTAATACAGAGAACTTGCCTAGCTAGTGATAAAGTTTTAAAATATTTTGAAGATTGTTATTTAAGAGTAGATATACAAGTACAATCAAATATGATCAACAAAAGCTGCTGATCTTTGGATCCATCAGGTATGTGGGTCTCAAACATCAACTTAGAATTACAGGCATAAAAAGGTTGGTACTCTAAGATTTTCACCTGAATTCCATCAAGGGATCTCTCACACCTGTATCCTATATCAACCTGTGCCACTCATTGCCACCCCCTATTTACAGTATTGTTCGTATTGTATGATACAATTTGGACTTGGTGCATACAACTTTAGTGCATTTCTTTGGATTTCTAAAAATATTGTAAAATAATTAACAGTATTGATTTGCTTTTATATCTATTTGCTTGATGAAAATAATCAAAATGGAATGACAAACACATTTACAATGAAATAGAAATAAAGAAGGTTTTGAATATATTCTTTAAAGTGATACATATTTTCTAGAAACTTTTTTAAAACAGTATTGACATGCCATATCATTGATCTAGGAGACTAGATCCTATCAATTGGTACCTGTTTACCTCAGTCATCCGTAAATAAAGCATTGTTACAATCAAATGTAGGTTACAGGTTGTTTAGCTTACAGGATGCCTTGAGAAGTAACTGACCAATATAGTCTGTCAAATTGGATTACTTTGATTCATTTTGGCAACTCCATTTTGGCAAGTTGTCTAGACTCTTGTCAGATTAACAATAAAGGGAACTTGGTCCTTAGTGAAACTGGAGATCAAATCTCATCAAAAATAGGAAGGGTCATTGTAAGAGAAGTACAAAAAGTTATTGATGTCTTCAATAACAAACAAATAAGTTCTATGACAAGGTTATCTGAAACTGGAGCAAAAATAGCAAACCAATCACATAACCACAATGCCTAACTGTGCCAGATTAAGTTTTAAGTCACATTAGCTCAATCAGCATGGCACTCTCATAAACAATGTGGAATGTCAAAAGTTTGGTTATGATGATAAGAAAGTTGATTGTACATTATACAAGAAATTCTGTTCGGCAAGAAATTCACTGCATATTGTCTTGAGGAAACCCATATGAATTCATGGAGATGATCCTGGCTTCAAAGATTTAAATTTGGGCTGATTAACACTACTACAATGTTATGGTAGAAACCGAAATGACGCATAACTTACACTGTGTGCCAGTGCTTAACTGACTGAGATAACGTAACCGTCGTATTATCATCATTACTTGCATATTTCTGCCAAACACCTAACAATTCACGTGCACCGTGGATTTCAGGTGCCAACGATGTAGTAAGTGTGCAAGGAAAAATATGTAAAACAACGGAAACAGAAAAAGACAAATGCTAGCAAATTGTGCAATTAGATGTTCTCAACAAACAATCTAAGAGCATCTGGTATACTTAGTAAGTAGCAATGGGTCTGTAGAAACATACTCAGAGAGATGCACCTAGATTTCACAGTAACAAAGCCATTTAACAAACGTCTTTCAACTTATTGCACTGTAAAAAAAAATGTGTAAAAACAAAACCAAATTGATTGAATTATCTACTCCACTCTGAAACCAAAACCATGTAGAGAAACAAAATATCAAACTAATATGGAAAATTTGAAGTGATACATTTATTGGATTTTGCAACAATTCTTTTCTTTAATTCAACCTTACATAACAAACAGTACCTACATTCAAGGAAAAAAATCCATTTAATATCTTTCCGCATCATTCTAACTAGATATGAAAGAATTTCCTTCTTTTCCATAATGTTCTACAGATTAATGCTAAATCAATGAGTTTATACTTATTCTCAACAGAACAAAAACATGTGAAATATACACATCATGCTAAATGTTTCAGTTGTTTCATTAATGTGACGTGTATGTTTAATGGTAACTGCCTTGCTAACATCAAAGAGAAATAAAACCCATTGATTATCTTTACCATAAAATCACTTGGGTTTCATTAATGAAGCAATTGTTTGAAAACATTTTGAAAAGGCATTCATTTATTAATTACAATGTGATAAGCGTTTTGAAAACTCAACATCACCATGGATATCAATGTTTCCATGCCAATGTGTAAATGCGTCATTGAGTATGAACTCATCATTTGTACCAGGGCTTCGAAATCCGTGGTAACGCGGCCGCGCCATTCCCAGAAAAAAGGTTGAAGTCCCAGAAAAAAAAAGCGATAAGCTTAAATTAAAAAAAACAATTTCTGGCGACAGATGATTTTGTCTGGCAGTATTGAATGATGAAAGACAAATAAATGAGCCAAACTTTGGGGTGAATGTCAAATTACTGTCAAAAACATGCGATTTTTTAGAGCGATTCATGCATTTTTTCATAAATCTCACAGAAGATTCTCATCAGCACAATAAAAGTTCCCAGAAAGGTTGACTTTTTTTCTATACCCTGATTTGTACATTGCAGAGGGCAGACGCAAGGTCAAAACCACAACAAATTGGGTCCAGCAGCCTAGCATAGAAGGGGCATTTACATCTGACATAGGGGGCATTTACATCCAACCTGGAAAGTCAGTGCACTTTGTATTAAGCACAACATCATTTGAATTAATTCTCAATGATGCAAATGCAACATTAGAGAACCATATAGCAAGCGAATAAAGCGCAGTTTGGATTTAACCAATTTTTACTATCACTTAGATATGATGATTGCCTTGTATTATGCTTAGGCAGGTAGTAAAATGAAAACTCTGAAGCTATTATCTTTACTAATGAATTAAAAGCCTTAGACATAGACCAAGAAAGGTTATAATACCAAACCATAAAAAGTCAATGACAAAAAAGTCTAAAGATTGATCAGATGTTACAATTTCTCACCTTCATTTGCTTCTTAAATAACTATGAGCCCCAAAAAACAAAACAGGTCTGTTGAAATCATTAGACCTGTTGCAAATGTTACAACACATCAGTTTACATTCCAAAACATTGCATTATCAAAAGAACTCAGATTAAGAATGTCTTAATCTAAACACATGTTTGACTCAAACATTCATGGCACACTTGACTTTCACTTCTCAAAGGCTCTGCTTTGTTTTCTTTAAAAACACAATTAATTGCTCTAAATGATTGCATTATATAAAAACATATAAATAGCTACATAACTTATTAGTGTCTTTGTTACTTAAGCATCAAGAGCAAAAGCTTCAGCATTACTCTCTGATGAGATCTTGTTGAGGATAAAAGATTTAACATCAAGTTAGTCACCATTTTATTGAAATAACTATAAAAACTTCATTGTATTACAGAGATAAAGGCCCTGTTGTATAGTTTGAAAGTATTATGATTACTTTCTAAAAGTTTAATTGCTACTTATTTCATTTCATTCCATCAAATGCGCACTTATCAAACATACAGCATACTGGGTGGAAAAGTTGTTTTAAACAGAACTTTTAAAAACATCATACACTTTTAAAACATTTCAGTTTCTCTATTTTTGGTTGATGTTAGTTTTAATTGCTATTTCATTAACAGACTAGATTCTGGTAGTGAGACAATATATGCACAAATCTGACGTCTGTGATGTAAATCACATATCAACAAACAATTTTTTTTTTCTTTTTATGACCAACTCAAATCTTTATTCTTATCCTCCGCAGGAGTAAAAATGAGACAACAACTATGGTAGATATTTTCTCTATAAATACATTATGTCATTCAGACACTCACAAAACAACATTATTGGGTCACGGTTGACATTGAACGAGAAATAACAGAATACGACTGACTGGATTTACTGGATTAAATTACAGTAGTCCTGTATTTACTTTATGTTAAACATTACGTTTAATAGGTTAGTGGTTTAAGATTGGAACAATCATTTATTAAAGACGTCAGATTGGTACATATTTAACACAAGTCTGGGATGTCCTGGTTTGATGTAAAATACCAGGAAATGAATTTTGGACTAGAGTGACGTGAACCATTTCATTCCTTTGAAATAAGGTCTCTCTAAAACATCATCTTGGGGTTATTAAACTCAGTGCTGATATCTTACTTGTTCATGTTGGCCAGGTTTTCTCATACCATTGGTGATGTCATTCTGAACTTACTTACTGACAAGTTGGTTTCTTGATAGGATAGTACAGAAATGCTAAGTCCTTCTTAGGACATGAACTTCGTTACATTTCTATAAATATAAATATCAGTATGAATGCAAATATTTTGACATCAGAGGACTGTCAATTATTGTGGTAGCCTATTTGCGCTATTTGATAACAAAGTGTCTTAATCCAACCCAGCAACTATGGTAGCTAATATCTCTTTTAAAATACATGCTTGTCATTCAGATACTCACAAAATTGGGTAACTTTTGACATTAAGTGAAAGAAAAAGCTACAAACTGAATTAAATGTTCCCGAACTCACGATTATGAATATGGTCACAATAATTTGCACAAAAGGTTATGAACAGTGTTTTGATGATTTGACATTTTTGTACGAACTTTTCAACTAACATTTTATGCAAAACTGCATACTTAGATCATAAGATGTTCCTAAATAATGGTTTTGATGATGTAATTATGCCTTTTTGTAACCATTCATACGAACACCAGGGCAATTGTGACCATAGCATTAATTACCTAGTCCCAAGTTTATTATGTTAAAAATCACATTTCAATAGATTAGAAAAAAGATAATATATAAAATATAAATCAAAATAATGGTAAAAGATTAGCACAATCAATGACTTTTCTGTACTGGAACTGACTTGATGTAAATACTAGGAAATGAAATGTGAATTACAGCGATTCACTTCCTTGGAAACAAGGCCTCCTTTCCTCAAAACATCATCTTAGTTCTCTCTTAAACTCACTCAGTGTTTGTTATTTTACTTGTACAAAAATTTACAGATTTTTTTTTTACCATTGGCAGTAGTCATTTATAAACTGACTGGTAAGTATGCTGTACAAAGATTTTCTTCAAATTACTTAAGTCAATTTTCAAAATTTCAGAGTTAATGTGTATAGATAAAGATGTTTTAACATATTTCAAAAAGCTCATATCAACAAAAGTTAATATCTGAAACTCCCTAAATTTGATTGTTTTTCTCCTCCTATTATATCTATATCTTTGTTGAAATTTCCAAAATCTTGGGATTACTTAGCCAAGTTCATTTGCAACATTTAACTTAAACTCTTTACAACTCTCTTATAATTTTATCTAAAAAACATATAAAATATCTTTTAAAATAAAAAAAAAACCATATATCTCGTCACCTTTAAAATGAAATTTATCACGAAGCAACATACACAGCACATTGCCCAGATAGTTTGACATTATCCTAATGGAACTCTCTCAATATTTCACTTATACTTTCTGAAAATATATCAACATCAACTATGCTGCATTGATTTCAACTTTGATTTTCAACTCTTATAAAAAAAAAATGCAATACTATTTTCTTCGAGCCAACATTGTAATTCATATCATTGGTAAGATGATAAATTCTTTCATTTTAAATGTGTCATCTTGTCAGGAGTGGGATATTACAACACAGACATGCATTTATGTTCCTATCTCAAAAGATTGTGTTAACATGATTTCTGATGGATGATTTTTGATAAGTAGTCATGATTGAGTTTGATATGAAAGAGCTTATAAGCATGGTGGGTTTTATTCTAATAGTTACACAACATTATAGCATTGTCAGACTTATTTGTCTTCAACCCAGTGAATTCTAACTGGTTGAGTATTTTGTGACTTCATTTTGTTAAGAGGGGTTGCGCATATGGGTCACAGTTATGAAGTATAGATAAAACTTGTGAATTCTTTTTTTTTCTCCTTTTTGGGAAATATGGAATATAGGGAATTATGTTCAGTTAATAACATTACTTTCACGTTATCCTACTTGCACAATGTAACTCTCAAAATATCTGCATTTTCAAATTTAATGAACACTTAAATTTTTCATAACAAAATCTAGTTTCCCGAAATTCATTATACACTTTCTAGGCTGCAATGTTTTGGAATTGTGAGTCCCTACCACACAATGGATTTTTTTATATTGCTCCATTTCTTTTGTTTTCTGTAACTTGTACTATTGGTTAAGTGTGAATGTGGTTTTTTTTAAAATCTGGCAAAATATTTTCAAACCATAAGTTCTTCAAGTCAAAATTTTTTTTCTTCTGCTTCTTTTTACTCCTGTTACTTTCCAGAAAACTTAATTGGTTGAAAAAAGATCTTTCACAACACAGTTATTGTGTTTTGACTATTATAACACATATTTAGGATTGTTGCAATCAAGTTGTGAGTATGATACAACATAAGTTCTAGAACATAAGGACATACATTGCACATAGTAGTAAGTTTCAGTTACGTTTCATTTTTTACATTAATTTTCCTTAAAACAATATTTACAATGTTTATAAAACAAGTAAAGTAAAGCAAAGGGGTATGATTGAAAGGCAATAAAGGCCAGAAATAATCACAACCCAAAACAAACAACACACTGTATCTGACAAAAACAAACAAATACTTTGTGTCAAACTTTGCTAATGATAATATGATTAGAGGTGACACTCATATGTGTTCGAGAGTGTTTTACTGATTTGAATTTTTCATTTTGTGATCAATCGATTCCCAAAGAATGGGTCCAGAAGGTTTTGTTTGCCTGATCCGTGAAAACTATTTTATTCCTAGTAAGAGTAAAGTCATTAACATTCCTGGTGTAATATTCATGTAAGCCAATATTTTAGGAAACGAAGCATTTGAAACACTCTGGTAAATAATTTAGAGAATACCTGAACATGGAAATACCTCCTTCTAGTATCATAAAGAAATTAAAAAGATAGTACTTTCCATTGAGAATTTACAGCAAATATCTTAAATCAGATTGATTTTTGAAAGATGATTTTTCAGGGTTTGTTTTCATAAAAGGTTATCGATATTCTGATGACAGAACTCAATTGGCAAAATTTAGAAATAACAATTATAAATAGTATTAGAACTAAACATAAGCCAATTAACCAGCCAAATAGCTGATTCTGAATTTAGGTAACATATAGCATTTGACAATGTTGTTTTCAAAAAACAAAAGAACAAAAATCTGAATGCAACAATTAATATCACTTCACTAATCCATACCACAGAAAATAAATAACCCTCCTAACGTTTTGTTACATATTCCACTAAGTTTTGAAAATAAAATCTATTCAAGCAATTTAAACAATTCAAAATAATTTGTATGCATAGAATGTGCAACCCAATGCCCTTAGAGACTCTTTGCGCTATTTCCCCTTCACCTTAAGTAACCCTCATTTGATATAACCTGGTTAGAGCGCTAATCATTTTACTCTACATTGAATTCACCTCGTTGTTAAAGAAAAGGGACACAACAGAATCCAAGACTAATACTTGAAGCTTCTAACTCATAGCATTCTGACTTACAGAAGCTTTTGACATCCAAATCAAAACAAAATAATCACACAAAATAGCTTGCTGATCCTTCAAAATCACATGCATTCAATTGTTGATCCTATTTGCATTAAGTTGCACATTTTTTTTAAAAAATGATTAACGCATAGTAAAATGTCACCTCCCAAAAGACAGTTACAATATTTTCTCCAGAGTATTGTGTATCTTTTTTTCCTTCTAGTAATTTCATATCAATTATTTGACTAGGCCTTTATCAGCCATGAATTTGATCAAGGTATGATAATCAGGCAATTATACTGCATTGCAATATAATCTGTGAACAATCAGTTTTGTAATCCACAGTTTCTTCAATATGCATGTTTCTAATAAGTGTACTATTCCTTTTTAAACATCTTGTTCATAATGGTTCATTGTTGTTTCAATCCAAATTACAAGAAATTATTGATAATAATCCTGTTTAAATTCCTGTTGAATTATTGAAAAAGAAGAAAGGTTGAAACACAATTAACAATTTTATAATTTCTTTTCAATAATTCATAGTTTTGAGTGTACCATTCATGTCTAATTTGGTAAATATAAATAACCTATATTAAATAACCTAAAGGAAGATTCATTTGGACTTTGTGCATACAACTTTAGTGCTTTCCTTTGGATTTCTGGATCAGCTTTCAAATTATCATAAAATAATTAACAGTATTGCATTGTGTTTCTATTAATCTGCTTTATTAAAGAAATCAAAATGGACTGAAAAACACATTTCCAATGAAATCGAAATAAAAAAGTTTCTGAACATATTCTATTAACCCTAACAGAACCAGATCTCACTAAATCTCACTTTAGAAAATCATGAAAATGCGCTAAGTCCCGATACGTCATAGACGGGGGTTATATGCAGGGACCAAATCGCTAGCCGGACAGCGTCTCCGCGGTGGCTTGCTACGGGTATGACTCGCTTGGGAAACGGGAGGTCACTGGTTCGAATCCTGGTGAAAACACACATTTTTCAGCACCCTTCCCTTTCCGAGGAGATAGGCTAGAAATGAGAAAAGTTACATGATCAGTTAGGGTTAAGTGATATACATATTTTCCATCAATTTTTATTAAAAAAAAGTATTGACATGACATATTATTGATTTAAAAGGAGACTAGATCCTATCAATTGGTACATGTTACATAAATAAAGCATTGTTACAATCAAATATAGGTTGCAGGTTGTTTGGCTTACGGGATGCCTTGAGAAGTAACTGACCAATAGAGTCTGTCAAATTGGATTACTTTTATTCATTTTGGCAGCTCAATTTTGGCAATTTGTCTGGACTCTGTAAGATTAACAATAAAAGGAACTTGGTCCTTAGTGAAACAGGAGATCAAATCTCATCAAAAAAAGGAAGGGTCATTGTAAGAGAAGTACAAGAAGTTGTGGATGGCTTCAATAACAAACAAATAAGTTCTATTACAAGGTTATATGAAACTGGAGCAAAAATAACAAACCAATCACATTACCACGAATCACACAAGGCCTTACTGTGCCAGTTTAAGTTGTCAGTCACATTATCTCAATCAGCATGGCACTCTCATGAACAATGTGGAATGTCAAAAGTTTGGTTACAGTGATAAGATAAAGAAAGTTGATTGTATATTGTACAATAAATTCCATTTGGCAAGAAATTCACTGCATATTGTTTCAAGGAAACCCATATGAATTCAAGGAGACGATCCTGGCTTCAATGGTTTAAAATAATGTGGGCTGATTAACACTTCTATATGTTATGGTAGGAACCGAAATGATGCATAACTTACACTGTGCGCCAGTGCTTAACTGATTGAGATAACGTAACTGTCGCATCATCATCATTACTTGCATATTTCTGCCAAACAACTAACAATTCACCTGCATCATGGATTTCAGGTGCCAATGATTTAGTAAGTGCCCAAAGAAAAATATGTAAAACAACGGAAACAGAAATGCTAGCAAAAATTTAATCACAAATAATCGTGCAAATAGATGATCTCAACAAACAATCTAAGAGCATCTGGTATAGTTAGTTTAAATAAATAAATACTGGGGATTTAAGTAGCAATGGGTCTGTAGAAACATACTCAGAGAGATGCATCTAGATTTCACAGTAACAAAGCCATTTAACAAACGTCTTTCAACTTATTGCACTGTAAAACAGTTGCTACTTACATAACCGATTTCAGATACAATGATAAAATAAATATTTCTGGTGAAGGAAAAAAATTGATTGCTTACACTTTATTGTGTAAAAACAAAACCCAATTGATTGAATTATCTACTCCACTCTGAAACCAAAACCATGTAGAGAAACAAAAAATCAAGCTAATACGGAAAATTTGAAGTGATACAGTACATTTATTGGATTTTGCAACAATTCTTTTCTTTGATCAACCTTACATAACAGACAGTACCTATATTCAAAGAAAAAAAAAGCCATTTAATATCATTCCGAATCATTCTAACTAGATATGAAAGAATTTCCTTCTTTTCCATAATGTTCCACAGATTAATGATAAATCAATGAGTTTATACTTATTCTCAACAGAACAAAAACATGTGAAATATACACATCATGCTAAATGTTTCAGTTGTTTCATTAATGTGAAGTGTATGTTTAATGGTAACTGCCTTGCTAACATCAAAGAGAAATAAAACCCATTGATTATCTTTACCATAAAATCACTTGGGTTTCATTAATGAAGCAATTGTTTGAAAACATTTTGAAAAGGCATTCATTTATTAATTACAATGTGATAAGCGTTTTGAAAACTCAACATCGCCATGGATATCAATATGTTTCCATGCCATTGTGTTAATGCGTCATTGAGTATGAACTCATCATTCGTACATTGCAGAGGGCAGACACAAGGTCAAAACCACAACAAAATGGGTCTGGCAGGCTAGCACAGAAGGGGCATTTACATCTGACATAGAGGGCATTTACATCCAACCTGGAAAGTCAGTGCACTTTGTATTAAGCACAACATCATTTGTGTTAATTCTCAATGATGCAAATGCAACATTAGAGAACCATATAGCAAGCGAATAAAACGCAGTTTGGATTTAACCAATTTTTGCTATCACTTAGATATGATGATTGCCTTATGTTATGCTTAGGCAGGGAGTAAAATGAAAACTCTGAAGCTATTATCTTTACTAATGAATAAAAAGCCTTAGACATAGACCAAGAAAGGTTATAATACTAAACCAAAAAAAGTCAATGACAAAAAAGTCTAGAGATGGATCAGATGTCACAATTTCTTAACTTCATATGCTTCTTAAATAACTATAAGCCTCCAAAACCAAAACAGGTCTGTTAAAATCATTAAGACCTGTTGCAAATGTTCCAACGCATCAGTTTACATTCCAAAACATCACATTATCAAAGGAACTCAGATTAAGAATGTCTTAATCTAGATAAAGAATGTCTTAATCTAAACACATGTTTGACTCGAACAATCATGGCACACTTGACGCTCACTTCTCAAAAGCTCTGCTAATTCACCTGCCTTGTTTTCTTTAAAAACACAATTAAATGCTCTAAATGATAGCATTATATAAGGCATATAAATAGCTACATAACTTATTAGTGTCTTTTTACTTGGGCATGAAGAGTAATAGCTTCAGCATTACTTTCTGATGAGATCTTGTTGTGGATACAAGATGAAACATCAAGTAAGTCACCATTTTATTGTAATAACTTTTAAAACTTCATTGTAACAGAGATGAAAGCCCTATTGGTTGAAAGTATTATGATTACTTTAAGTAAGTGTTCTTGCTACTTATGTCATTCCATCGAATGCATACTCAGAAGGCATAGTGAGTGCAAAAGATGTTTTAAACAGAACTTTTAAAAAGCATCATACCCTTTTAAAACATTTCAGTGTTAGTTTCAATTGCTATTTCATTACCAGAGTAGATTCTGATAGTTGAACAATTTACGCACAAATCTGACACTTGTGGAGTAACTGACATATCCATAAACAATTTTCTTTTTCTTTATATCTATACGGGGTGATCTACTCAAATCTTAATTCTTTTCCTCTACTGGAGTAAAAATAAGACAACAAGTATGTTAGACATATTCTCAATAAATACATGATGACATTCAGACACTCACAAAACAACATTATTGGATCACGGTTGACATTGAACGAAAAATATAACAGAATACGACTGACTGGATGCTCCTGAACAGACGATTCAATTACAGTAGTCCTGTGTTATGGTATGTCAAATATTACATTTTATAGGTTAGTGGTATAAGATTGGAACAATCATTTATAAAAGATGTCTATGAATTGGTACATATTTAACGAAAGTCTACATTTTTGATAAAAATACCAGGAAATGAATTGCAAATTATGGGGATGACAAACCAGTTTCACATCCTCTGTAATAAGGTCTCCTTTCTTTTGTTTAAACATCATCTTGGGGTTCTTAATCTCAGTACTGATATCTTACTGATTTATGACTTTGGTAGCCATTATTATATATGATGTCATTCAGACACTCACGAAACAACACACTCTAAATCTCAATATAGTGCACATTTTCCGGTTCTTTTTAAGTGTCCTTTTTATATGGGGTATAAGATGTGACAAAATATTGTTGCCTCTGATCTGACGAATGCCACTTTCATTTTATCATCTGCTCCAACAACATCAACTGTGGCTTTGATTTTCAAATCTTGTAAAAATCATAAATTCAATACTAATTCATATCATTGGTTAGATGATAAATTCTTTCTTTATATATGTGTCATCTTGTCAGGAGTGGGATATTACAACACAGACATACGTTTATGTTCCTATCTCAAAAGATTGTGTTAACATGATTTCTGATGGATGATTTTTGATAAGTAGTCATGATTGAGTTTGATATGAAAGAGCTTCTAAGCATAGTGGGTTTTATTCTAATAGTTACACAACATTATAACATTGTCAGACTTATTTGTCTTCACCCAGTGAATTCTAACTGGTTGAGTATTTTGTGACTTCATTTTGTTAAGAGGGGTTGCGCATATGGGTCACAGTTACGAATATACATTGATAAAAATTATGAAATATTTTTCCTTTTTGGGAATATAGAGAATAATATAGGGTAAAATATTCAGTTAATAACATTACTTTTCACATTATCCTACTTGTGCAATGTCACTCTCAAAATATCTGCATTTTTAAATTTAATGTACACTTAAATTTTTCATCACAAAATCTAGTTTCACAAAATTCATAATGCACTTTCTAGGCTGCAATGCTTAGAATTGTGAATGCCTACCACACAATGGATTTTTTACAACGCTCCATTTCTTTCATTTTTTTGTAACTTGTACTCTTAATTAAGTGTGAATGTGGTTTTAAAACCTTTAGTTCTTCAAGTTGATAATTTTTTTTAACTTCTGCTTCTTTCCAGAGTATTTGATTGGTTGAAAAAAACCTTCAACAACACAGTTATGGTGTGTTGACTATTATAACACATATTTAGGATTGTTGCAATCAAGTTGTGAGTATGATACAACATAAGTTCTTGAAGGACACATATTGCACATAGAAGTAAGTTTCATTTTCATTTTTCACTTTTACTTTCCTTAAAAACAATATTTACAATGTTTAAAAATTAAGTAAAGCAAAGCAAAGGGGAATATGATTGAAAGGCCGGAAAGGCCAGAAAAATTCACAACCCAAAACAAACAACACACTGTATCTGACAAAAACTAAAAAATGCTCCGTGTCAAACTTTGGTAATGGTAATCTGATAAGAGGTGACACTTCATTTGTATTCGAAAGTGTTTTGCTGATTTTGAATTTTTCATTTTGTGATCAATCAATTCCCAAAGAATGGGACCAGAAGGTTTTAATTGACTGATCCGTGAAAACTATTTCATTCCTGGTAAAAGTAAAGTCATTACCATTCATGGTGTAATATTCATGTAAGTCATTATTTTTGGAAAAGAAGCATTGGAAACTCTCTAGTAAAGAATTTAGAGAATACCTGAACATGAAAATACCTCCTTCCAGTTTATAAGTATCATAAAAAAAATTAAAAAAGTACGTCCCATTGAGGATATAAGCAAATATCTTAAATTAGATTGATTTTCGCTAGATGATTTTTCAGGGTTTTCATAATTAAAAGGTTATCGATATTCTGATGACAGAACTCACTTTGATTAGCATATTTTAGACTTAACACAATTAGACATAGTATAAGAACTAAAAATGAGCCAATTAAGTAGCAAAATAGCTGACTTTGAATTTAGGAACATATATCAGCATTTGATATATTACTTCACTAATCCACAACACAAAAAACAAATATATCTTCTAACATTTTGTTACATGTTCCACACAGTTTTTCTTTGAAAAAGGAAAATATAATCTCAAGCAATTAAAACAATTCAAGATAAAAATTGTGTATGCATAGAATGTGCAACCCAATGCCCTTACAGAATCTTTGCGCTATTTCCCCTTCACCTTAAATAACCCTAAATTGATATAACCTGGTTAGTGCGCTAATCATCTTACTCTACATTGAATTCACCG
Organism: Ophiothrix spiculata; assembly: GCA_000969725.1. NCBI lineage: Eukaryota > Metazoa > Echinodermata > Ophiuroidea > Amphilepidida > Ophiotrichidae > Ophiothrix > Ophiothrix spiculata. The sequence continues at coordinate 19,649 of JXSR01S004678.1, forward strand.
CGCTGCTTAATGAAAAGGACACAACGGAATCCAAGACTAATATATACTTGAAGCTACTAACTCAAATCATTTTGACTTATAGGCAGGATGAGCTGCAGGCTGCAACCTGCAGCTTTTGACATCCAAATCAAAACAAAATAATCAGACCAAATAGCTCGCTGATCCTTCAAAATCACATGCATTCAATTGTAGATCAGTCTCCTATTTGCATCAAGTTGCACATTTTTTAACAAAACTGATTAACGCATAGTAAAATGTCACCTCCCAAAAGACAGATACAATATTTTCTCCAGAGTATTGTGTATCTTTTTCTTTCTTCTAGTAATGTCATATCAATTATTTGACTAGGCCTTTATCAGTCATGAATTTGATTAAGGTATGGTAATCAGGCAATTATACCACATTGCAATATAATCTGTGAACAATCAGTTTTGTAATCCACAGTTTCTTACAATTTGCATGTTTCTAATAAGTGTACTTTTCCTTTTGAAACATCTTGTTCATAATTGTTCATTGTTGTTTCTATCCAAATTACAAGAAATTATTGATAATAATCCTGTTTAAATTCCTGTTGAATTATTGAAAAGAAGGAAAGTTGAAATACAATTAATCATTTTATCATTTCTTTTCAATGATTCATAATTTTGAGTGAACCATTCATGTCTAATTTAGTATAAGTAAGAAACATTTGAACGAATTAAAAAAAAAATTTGACCTTTAATTTTTCAAAAGTACACCATATCCATTCCCTTGAAGTCATTTTGGATGAGCAATCATTCTTCTTTGTATGCTTAATTATTATGAGGACGAGTATTATTATAAAATATGATCTGGTTCTTTCTGAAGTGAGAACTTGCCTAGCTAGTGATAGAGTTAACACTATTTGAAGTTATTCTATTCTTAGAGTATATTTGAAATATACAAGTACAACCATTGGTTCCAACAGGTTTGTGGGTTTTAAACCATAACTCCTTAGACTTACAGGCATAAAAACTTTTTCACCAAAATTCAATCCAGGGATCTCTTGCATTAGTATCCTATGTCCCCTGTGTTACATATAACCATCCCCTATTCTATGATACATTTGGACTTCGTGCGTCACTTTGGTGCTTTTGGGGGGTTGATTTTTAGATAAGCTTATCAATGATTGGATAATAATTAGCAGTGATGCTTCGCTTTTGTAATTATTTGCTTAATGGAAGAAATCATACTGGAATCACAAACATATTTCCAATGAAAACAAAATGAAAGGGCCCTGAAAATTGTCTGTTTTAAAAGTGATACATATTTTCCAGCAAGGTTTATATACATTATTGACATGACTTATCATTGGTTAAGGAGACTAGATCCTATCAATTCGTACCTGTTTACCTCAGTCATCCGTAAATAAAGCATTGTTAAGTTACAATCAAATGTAGGTTGCAGGTTGTTTGGCTTATGGGATGCCTTGAGAAGTAACTGACCAATATAGTCTGTGAAATTTGATTACTTTTATTTCATTTTGGCAACTCCATTTTGGCAACTTGTCTAGACTCGTGTCAGATTAACAAAAAAAGGCTTGTGTCCCTTGTGAAACTGGAGATAGTTAAATTTGTCAAAAGTATGGAGGTGATTTTTAGAAGTATGAGAATGTGTGACTGACTTCCATAACACACAAATAAGTTAGCTAAACTAGTAAAACACTCATGCACAATGTGGAATACTATAGCTTGAGTCCAGGTAGTAGTAACAAAGTCAACTTGGTTTGAAATTCTATTACTCAAAGAACTGCTGATTTTCGTCTCATGGAAACCTACACAAACACACTAATTCAGGGAGAAGATCCTGGTTAGTGGTTTACTGCTTCATTGATCAACATTCCTAAAGGTTACTGCAGGACCTGCAATGACCTTAATTATGCACTGTAAGGGAGTCCCCTACTGATAGAGCTAACTTGACTCCTATCATTAATACTTGCACATTTCTGGCAATCACCTCATTCTGGAACTACCGACTCACCTGCTCCATGAATACCAAAGATGTAGTAAATGTCCAGGGGAAAATATGAAAAATAAAGAAAACAGAAAAGAAAAATATAAGCAATCATGCGATAGAAACAATTGGTATAAACTAAAAAGCAATGTTAAACCAAAAACTTAATCACAAACAAATTCATGCAAATTGATGTTCTGAACAATTATTGGTGGTATGCTGTTACCACGAGATTTACTGATTGTGTCATGAAGTCTGTTTCTAAAACACACTATCTCAGCTCTGTTATGGGCAACACCAGGCCACTTCCCAAAGTCAAGGCTAACCTTCTCGAAATGTGGTTTGAGGGGTTCTTAGAACTATTTACTGATTTTAATTGATAGACCTAGGTCATATCAACTAAGCTCAATCGCAAAATAGTAAAACGCCAGTAGCAAGTCAAGAATTACCTTATCAAGTTGGCGACAAATAGCGAAAGTTCTGTAAAAACATTCTCAGAGAGGTATACCTAGATTCCACAGTATTAAAACCCTTTACAAACATGTTTCAACTTATTGCACTTCAAAAAGTTGCTACTTATTAAACGAAATAATAAATGACAAATGAAATATTTTCTATGAAAGGAAAAAAGAAGCCTACATTTTGCATATAAGAACAAAAAACTCATTGATTGAATTATCTACTCTATTTAGGAACAAAACCATGTAAGGAAACAAAAATCAAGCTAACATGGAAAATTTGAAGTGATATATTTATTGGATTTTGCAAGAATTCCTTTTTTTGATCTAACCTTACATAACAGACAGTACTTATAAATATTCAAGAAAGATATGCCATGTAGTATCATTCCACATCATCCTAACTAGATGACAGAAGTTCCTTCTTTTCCATAATATTCTACAGATTAATGATAAATCAATGAGATTTTACTTATTCTCAACAGAACAAAAACATGTGAAACATATAACATGCTTAATATTCCAGTTGTTTCATTAATTCGATGTGTAACTTAAAATTCAACTGCCTTGCTAACATCAACAAGAAATAAAACTCATTGATTATCTTTACCATAAAATCAAATCACTTGGGTTACATTAATGAACCAATTATTTGAAAACATTTTGAAAAAAAACATTCATTTATTAATTACAATGTGATAAGCTTTTTATAGAACCCAACATTTCCATGGATATCAATTTGTTTCTATGCCAATGAATGAATGCCTCATTGAATACGGAATCATCATTCGTACATTGCAGAGGGCCAGGCACAAGGTCAAAACCACAACAGAATGAGTCTACCTAGCACATAAGGGGCATTTACATCTAACGTGAAAAGTCAGTGCACTCTGTCGTAAGTACAACATCATTTGCGTTAATTTTCATTGATGCTAAGGCAACATTTGAAAACCATGGGGCAGGTGAATAAAGAGCAGCTTGGATTTAACCAATTTTAGCTATCACTTGATTGCCTTACGCTATGCTTAGGAAGGTAGTTAGATGGATACTCCCCAGTTATTACCTTTACTAATGAATTAAAAGCCTAAGACATGGACTAGGAAAGGTTATAATATCCAACCATAAGAAGTTAATGATATAAAAAAAGTCAAAAGATTGATGATATGTCACAATTTCTCAACTTAATTTCCTTCTTAAATAACTATAAACCCCAACCACAAAAAGGGTCTGTTTAAATCATTAAGACTTGTTGCAAATGTTCAAATGCATTGGTTTACATTTCAAAACACTCCATTATCAAAAGAACACAGATTAAGAATGTCTTAATCTAAACACATGTTTTACTAAAACAATCATGGCACAATTCTCAAAAGCACTGCTAATTCATATGCAATGTTTTCCTTAACACACAATTAAATTCACTAAATGATAACATTATATAAAGAGTACATAAATAGCTACGTAAATTTGTGTGCTATTACTTAAGCTTAAGCTTCAATATTACTCTGCTGAGATGTTATTGTGGATACAAGATGAAATACCAAGTAAGGCACCATTTGATTGAAATAACTATTAAAACTTTATTGTAGCAGAGATAAAAGCTCTGCTGTTTTACTTTCAAAAAGTTTTGTTGCTACTTATTTCATTTCATTCCATCCAACATGAGACATAGAGAGTGCAAAAGTTCTTTTTAACAGAATGTTTAAAACATCATATAGTTTTTCTGTTTTAATTGATGTTAGTTTTGATTGTCGTTTCATTACCAGAGTAGATTCTATTTGTGGAATAATTTATGCACATGTCTGAGGTAGCCTCAGTTTGAGGCCCATGGCAGGCTTTTAATGGTAAAAGCATAGGCCTAATGTTTAACATGTTTTCTTCCTCTCCCCTTGTACATGTAGTCTATTATAGTATTCCATGAAAAATTTTCCTCTCCCCTTGTATTATAGTATTCCATGAAAGTGTAATTCTACTAGCTGGCCAAAGGTGAACTGGTAGTATGTGGATAAATAATTTTGATACAGTTTAGTTAGGACCTTGAAGTATTAAAGTAGTTGGACTTGGAATGACTTTGACCCAGGAATGGATAAACTTGACAAATGGATAAGCCTTGATGTATGTATAAGAACATATTACATAATGCTGTTATCTTAAAGGCAATATGCAGTTTTATTTTGGGAATCTTTGTGGTGTTGATGAAAATGGAAAAAGAAGTATAAAAATAAAACATGGAAAATGGAATCTAACCTTCGATATCAAAAACTATACAAACTGAAATTAAAAAAGAAATAAAATGAAAATTTAAATTTAAATCTAAAAGAAAAAAAGAAAAGATATTTAAAATTTAAAACAAACATGAAAAAGGGGGGAACACTTAAGGAATAAGATTACCATCCCAAGGCAAGCCAAAGAAAGATAAAGGGACACCCAAAGGACTTGACCAAGTCTATGTCTGAGGCTTGTAAAGTAAATCAAATTTCCATTAACAATCTGTTTTTATCACAAGATGACAAACTCAAATTATTATTCTTTCCCTTCCGATGAGTAAAAAATGTGACAACCAAAAATTCTTATTTCTTGCTTGTCTTTGTATATATGACCTAGCAATCACACAGTTAACAAGAGACTAGGTTTGTATTTACAATTTATGGTAAAAGCATCCACCTGATGACAGAATCCTGATAAAGATTACACCTTTGATCTGATTTATTGCATATTCTATTATCTACTCATGACCCTTGTCGGTAATGTTGAGACTTTATTTTTTTAACCAGTACTATACTCCCTAGTCCATGAGGTTTTGACCTTTTCTAATATGGGCCAAATATCAAAATGAGAACTAGGTATTGCAAAGACAACAATTCTAAATACAAGTTTGATAAGGATGCAAATGCTTATTCTTTTCCTCATATGGGCCACAACTGGAAGAAAAGTTCAAATCTAGATTTCAATCAGGGTTGAGAATATTGATACTTCATACTTTTGAGAGCAGCAATACTGTATAAGTGGTTTATTTTGCGCTACATTAATTTTCGCACTTTTTAGGCTCAATTCACCTAGTGCAAAAAGTGGTATATAAATACCGCTGCACGTTTAAAAAATCACAAGCCAACAAAATTATTCAAAACAGCTCAAAATTATATTTGCACGAATATTGCTGACGCGAAAATATTACCATTCACAGTAGGTTTTTTTTAAATGGAATTATTGGCGAGTGAATTTGTCAGCCTGTAAATCTACTGCTGCATCGTAACCAAAAGATGCCGATATAAAAGAACAGCTCCACTAGTTTTCCCCAAAATGTTATAACAGAACTATTTAAGTTTTGACATTTCAAATTTAAAAAACAAAACTCACATGTTACCTGTTCATGAAAAAAATGTCTTCTTCTTTTTTTGTTTTATAACAAAAAGCCTCGATCAAACCAACAACATGATGTCATTATAAAACAATATAATATTTGTGAACGAGAAATAACAGAATACGACTGACTGGATTTAATGTTCCTGAACAGATGATTAGATTACTCTAGTCCTGAGTTTATGTTATGTCAAACATTACATTTTACAGGTTAGTGGTATAAAGATGTGAACAATCATTTGTCAAAGATGTCGGATTGGTACATATTTAATACAAGTCTGGGATGTCCTGATTTGATGTAAAATACCAGGAAATGAATTGTGGACTAGAGTGACATGAACCGTTTTATTCCTTTGAAATAAAGTCTCATCTTGGGGTCCTACGCAGGAGTAAAAATGAGACAACAACTATGTTAAGACATTTTCTCTATAAATACATGATGCCATTCAGACACTCAAACAACAACATTATTGGGTCACGGTTGACATTGAACGAGAAATAACAGAATACTGACTGGATTCAATGTTCCTGAACAGACGATTAAATTACAGTAGTCCCGTGTTTACATTATGTCAAACATTACGCTTTATAGGTTAGTGGTATAAGATTGGAACAATCAGTTATCAAAGATGTCTGATTGGAATATATTTAACACAAGTCTGGGATGCCCTGATTTGACAATTTTGTACTAACTTTAAGAATCTGATTTTTGCAAAATTGCATCCTTAAACCATAAGAAATTTTTAAATAATGGTTAGAAGATAAAATTACGTCCTAAACAAAATTTGTAATCATTCATATTAATGCCATCAGGGCAACTGTGACCATAACTTAAATTACCTAGTACTGAGTTTATAATGTTAAAAATTACATTTTTAGACTAATGGTTAAAGATTGGAATAATTTTTTATCAATGACTTTTCTGTATTGGAACTGATTTGATGAAAATACTAGGAAATGTGAATTACAGCGATGGTGAACCAGATTTGCTTCCTTAGAAATAAGGTCTCCTTTCCTCAAATATCATCTTAGTTCTCATAAATTCACTAATTGTTTGCTATTTTACTACAGATTTTTTATAACATTGGCAGTAGTCGTTTGTAAACTGGCTGGAAAGTTTGTTATACAAAGCATTTTTTCTTCAAACCAGTAAAGTCAAATTTCAAGAGTTTATGTTTAAAGATAAAGATGTTATAATGAAATTAGTCCAAAAGTAACAGAAATAGCACATAACTCCCTCAATATTTCACATTTACTTACTTTCTATAAACATATATATAACAACGTCATCTAAGACTTTGATTTTCGTTTCTTGCAAAATAAAAGAAATACAATACTATTTTCTACAAGCCATCATTGTTTCTTATATCATCGATAAGTGATATCATCGGTAAGATGATAAATTCTTTCATTATAAATGTGTCATCTTGTTGGGAGTGAGATATTACAACACAGACGTGCGTTTATGTTCCTATCTCAAAAGATTGTGTTAACATGATTTCTGATGGATGATTTTTGATAAGTAGTCATGATTGAGTTTGATATGAAAGAGCTTCTAAGCATGGTGGGTTTTATTCTAATAGTTACACAACGTTATAACATTGGCAGACTTATTTGTCTTCACTCAGTATATACTCGTATCAGTTGAGAATTTTAACACTTCATTTTGTTAAGAGGGGTTGCGCATATGGGTCACAGTTATGAATATATATTGATAAAAATTATGAAATCCTTTTCCTTTTTGGGAGTATAGGGAATAATGTTCAGTTAATAATATTACTTTCACGTTATCCTACTTCCGTAATGTCACTCTCAAAATATCATCATTTTCAAATTTAATGTACACTTAAAAATCTAGTTTCCAGAAATTCATAATGCACTATCTAGGTAACAATGCTTTGGAATTGTGAATGCCTAACACACAATGAATTTTTTTACAATGTTCTAATTCTTTTAACTTGTACTGTTCATTTATTGTGAGTGTGGTTTAAAAACAAATTTCAAACCTGAAGTTCTTCTTAAAGTCAAGCTTTATTTTGCTTTTTTACAGGGAATTGACTGGTTGAAGAAAAAAAACTTCACATATCAGTTAGGATGTATTGGCTTAAATATTTAGGATTGTTGCAATCAAGTTGTGAGTATAATACACTGTAATTTTTAGAACATAAGGACATACATTGCACATTGTACTAGATGCCAAATCTCTTTCAAATAAAGATTCATGCTTATCTTTTTCAAAATAGAACTAGTCTTTTCAAAGTTTTCTAAGTTTTTATAAAATGCAAGCCTTTCAACATTTCCCACTACAGACACATATGAAATTTGAATCCAAGGACCAACCAAATTGATACAAACTGTCTCAGCATAAGGATTGTGATATTCCCAAACAGCTCGCAAACAGATTGGCTAAACTAAGCAATTGCAATTCAAAATCCTAATAACCCCTTGGACTTGGACCTTGGACTAAACTTCACAAACACGAGATTATCCCTATTTGTGTTCATTCATCTTGAACCAGCCATGAATGCAGCAAACTTTTGTTGCACTCTAAAGCGGTGGTCACAACGCGTTGTACGTGCGTCCCATACGTTGTAGTTACTGACATCGTACAAATTTTAGAGCACGCAGACACGACATAGCAGTGTTAGAGCATGAGGAACTTTCTCTGCGTGCTGGCTACCTTCGGGCTACAGATTTAATATCAGTATGGTTCACATGCTCCGTACAGACATTCCCACAACGTACCCACAACATCTAGCATGTACAGACCCCGTGCGTGTAACGTACGTGTAAGTATATTGTCCTCATAATAACATAGTAGCCGCAAGGAGTTCGAACATTGCATGCACGATGTAAGTACTTACAACGTGTGCAACGTAAGATGCACACAGACACTCATGCTCAGGTGTGTTGTGCGCACAACATACACTGTGCGATCAACGTGCCTCCTCCCTGCATGTGCTACGTTTTTTTGCGCATATCTTTTAAAGAATAAATGTAGAGAACGTGGCCGCTCAAAAAAACGTACAAACAAAAAATGCACAACAGGATGTGACAACTGCTTTAGTGAAATACATGCAAAGATTGTGATTCTGCAAATCACATTCATGCAGTTTCACAATTTTTATACTTGCTTCAAAAACACCTGTAAAATTTCATTTGAAGAACATGGCTCCGAGTATGAAAAAACATATTTTTTTCTGAGGATCAAGAGGTTTCATTAATGGCTGGTTAGAGATGAACGGTCACATTTATCATCATAATAAGTCTATATTCTAAACCGACCTATTTACACCTATCTTGAACCACTTTTGAAATGTGATGATTAAATTAAATTCATAAGTGTATTTGGTATACAACTGTCAGACCATCAGTCCTATTTACAGTTGAACATTGTCAAATGACCACAATTTAATTTTGTCCAATTGACCCACAACATCAGCCACATGTAGCCTTCTAGGCATTGACACACTTCCATCAGATTTTGAGATTTCAGGGTAACTGGCAGATGACTCCTTGGTACAAAATGATGTTATTTGGAAGTTCTGTTGTGAGATAGCAAAATCTTAAGGGAGATATATTTAGTAGGTCACAAAAAGTGGGCTAACAAAAGCCTGTTAGGGAAAGTATTTAATAAATTTGCTCAGAATTCTCAAAAACTAATGTGAGTATGGTAAAAGATGAGGTTTAAGAGAAAGAGAAGTGTGGAAAATTTTCTTACACATCAACACTTTTTATATGATTAAAAGATTTTTATTTTACTAAATTTAGCAATACCACTCAAGAGGATAAAAATCAAGGCTTTTAAAAACTTTGTAAGTAATTAATTAGCACGTCCCCTTGAGAATTAAGCACACATATTTCAAATTAGATTAATATATGAAAGATGATTTTAAACCTTTTTAATCATAGGTTATATGATACTCTGGTG
>JXSR01S004678.1:40371-69806 GCA_000969725.1 Ophiothrix spiculata
CATAAAATGTAAAATTATTGGTATACTTATTTTCTATTTCTTTTGTATTTTCATAACAGTTTCATCCCCAGGGTTGCATACCTTCTTGTGCCAAGAAGCAAGTTGAGGTTAAAATTTCAAGATATGCATTTCAGAGGTCAGGGTCAATCAGTTAAAAGTAAATTACACACATGCTAAGATAGGAACCTACACCTTTAAATGCAGAACTTGTCTCAAAATGCATTTTCATTTTTACTTCTGAGTTTGGTCTCAGAAATATCTTCCAAAATGGTGTCAACAGTTTCTTTTAAGAGGTTAACACATTTTTTGTAATCTCACAAATTTTTGTAGTTCAGATAATCTGATCTTGTTCAGTGATTGTCAGATAACAAGAGAAATACTTATGAAAGAATTACAAATGATAAAATCAGACTTCCAATTCTAGCAACAGCATAAAATACTCTATGGAAACAGCATCTTTTAACACTAAATTTTAAAGTCAACTGAGTCAAGCGCTTTTAACCAAATAATGTTGTTGCTAACATTCAAAATCTAAATTATTTGTAAGTTTACAATACGTATCTTGATCAGAAGAATGTGAAAATTTAATATGATCAGATGATTCAAACTACAGAAACTTGTGGGTGTTTTGATCAAAAGTCATTAAACTATTAACCATTTTTAAAACATACTTCATTACCATTTTTAGAGAAGAACTGTGAATAATATCAATAGTAAAGGTGACTCTACTCTTCATGATTGTATGATTTTAAGCAGTGATGCTTCACTTTTTGCAACATTTATTTTACTAATGAATTAAAAGCCTTAGAAAGACCAAGAAAGTTTATAATATCCAACCATAAGAAGTTAATGCACATGTCTGAGGCTTGTAAAGTAAATCAAATTTCCATTAACAATCTGTTTTTATCACAAGATGACCAACTCAAATTGTTATTCCCTCCCTTCCAATGAGTAAAAAATGTGACAACCAAAAATTCTTATTTCTTGATTGTCTTTGTATATGACAAAGTTCGAGATTTGACCCCGATTTGACTGCCAAAATTTGAAAAAATAAAGATGCTTAAAATAGAGAGTGACACATGTTTCTAGGCTAATTTTTTGAGTAGAATTCAAATATGAAGTCAAAAATGCACAGTCTTGAACTTGAAATTTTCCCCATTGACTAATACAGGGCCGAGATTGTCGAAAATGTGCCAAAAATGGACACATCCATTTGATAAAAAAATTTGCATTTTTTTATTAAGCATCTCAAGCAAAAATAAATATAATAGCCTCATGGGTAACAGTCTTGAGCATACTCCTTTTGATTTTCATGTCCATAATAAAAAATGCAATTTTTTTTTATCAAATGCCCATAATTTTTTCACGGGGTAGGGGTAGCATATATGATTTTTTTTACACTTTAAAAGAAGTAAATGTATTTTAAAATGTTATAACCTTAAAGACAATTAATTTTCACATAAAATGAGGGGTAAATGATTTCTGTGGAACCTTCCTATCAGATTTTATGTTGAATTTTTGTCCGATTTTACGGAAAAACACCGTTTTTTCAGCCTACTTTTGTCACACGAAACGTTGATTTTGAGTGACCAGTACAAGCAAACGATGTAACTGATTTGATTGAAAATGGTTGTATTTTAAGTATTACAGTACAAATTATACAAATCATAATCTAAAACATTCATATCCCCATGTATTTTAGGTGTACAGGGCAATAGGCCATCGTTGGTAAAATATTTTGTCACCGAAAAGTGCCCATTTTTGACCAAAAATGGACAAAAAACATAAATTTCTGAAAAAATTATAAGAGATATGAGATTCTAGGTTACATAATAAGAAACTACAGACAGTTTTACCTAAGAAATGATATATTTCAATATCTCTTGATTATATTTTCACCCCTAAATAATTTTTTCACACTTTTGGCAGTGAAATCGGGGTCAGATTTTGAACCTTGTCATATATGACCTAGCAATCACACAGTTCACAGGAGACTATGTTTGTACAATTTATGGTAAAAGCATCCACCTGATGACAGAATCCTGATCACAATTACACCTATCATCTGATTTATTGCATTCTGTTATCTAGTCATGACGTCATGGTCATCTAATATGGGCCAAATATCAAAATGAGAACTAGGTATTTTAAAGACAAAAAATAAAAGTATGATAAGGATGCAAATGCTTTCCTCATATGGGCCAAGACTGGAAGGTTAAAACCTAGATTTCAATCAGGGTTGGGATTATTGATACTTGATACTCTTGAAAGCAGAAATAGTGTGTTTTTTTGGAATTATTGGGGAGTGTGAATTTGTCAGCCTATAAATCTACTGCTGTATAAACAAAAGACACAGATATTACAAAGGAACAGCTCAACTAGTTTTCACCAAAAATGTTACAATAGAACTATTTTAATTTTGACATTTCAAGTTTTAAAAAAACAATACTCACATGTAACCTTTTATACAAAAATGTCTTCTTCCTTTTTCGTTTTATAACAAAAAGCCTCAGTCAAACCAACAACTATGGTAAGATTTTCTCTATAAATACATGATGTCATTCAGACACTCACAAAACAACATTATTGGGTCACGGTTGACATTGAACGAGAAATAACAGAAAACGACTGACTGGATTTAATGTTCCTGAACGGACGATTAAATTACAGTAGTCCTGAGTTTACGTTATGTCAAACATTACATTTTATAGGTTAGTGGTATAAAGATGTGAACAATCATTTGTCAAAGACGTCGGATTGGTACATATTTAACACAAGTTTGGGATGTCCTGGTTTGACAATTTTGTACTAACTTTTAGAATTGGATTTTTGCAAAACTGGATCCTTAAACCATAAGAAATTTGTAAATATTGGTTAGAAGATGTAATTACGTCCTATTTAGTTCTCGATAGCTCAGTCAGTTAGTTCTCGGATTGTTAAACATAAGATATCGATCGTTCCGCGTTCGAGTCCAGCTGGGAGCTGAGTGTGCGAAAACTGTATATTCTATGAGGGTGTGAAAAGCTCAAGCTAGGGTTGCACCAATATGTAGTCAGCAGTAAGCCCTTTGGCCCCAGGGAGTCCAGGTAGTGATTTAACCCAATGATTAGAACTGCTCTGTAAAGTGTGCTGAGGCCGTGTGGAATTACAAGTCGGGGGGACCGCGTAGTGCACTATAAATCACCTGCAATTTTTTTTTATTATTATTTAAACGCCATCAGGGCCATTGTAACTATTTACTTTAATTAACTAGTACTGAATTATAATGGTAAAAGATTGGAACAATTTTTAATCAATAATTTTTCTATATTGGAACCGATTTGATGTAAATAGTAGGAAATGAAATGTGAATTACAGCGATAGTGAACCAGATTCACTTCCTTAGAAATAAAGTCTCCTTTCCTCAAACATCATCTTAGTTCTCATAAAGTCACTCAGTGTTTGTTATTTTACTTACAAAATTGACTATTTTACTTACTAAATTTACAAAATTGACAGATTTTTTATACCATTGGCAGTAGTCGTTTATTAACTGACTGGAAAGTTTGTTATACAAAGCATTTTTTCTTCAAACCAGTAAAGTCAAATTTCTCAATTTCAAGAGTTTATGTTCATAGATAATGTTTGAAATGAAATTAGTCACGAAATAACATAAATAGCATATTACCCAGATAGTTTGGCATATCTTAATGGAACTCCCTCAATATTTCACATTTACTTACTTTCTATATACATATATATAACAACGTCAACTATGACTTTGATTTCCATTTCTTGTAAGAAAATAAATGCAATACTATTTTCTACAAGCCAACATTGTAATTCATATCATTGGTAAGATGATAAATTCTTTCATTATAAATGTGTCATCTTGTCAGGAGTGGGATATTACAGCACAGACATGCATTTATGTTCCTATCTCAAAAGATTGTGTTAACATGATTTCTGATGGATGATTTTTGATAAGTAGTCATGATTGAGTTTGATATGAAAGAGCTTCTAAGCATAGTGGGTTTCATTCTAATAGTTACACAACGTTATAACATTGGCAGACTTGCCCACAACATCTAGCATGTACAGTCACCGTGCGTGTAAGTACATTTTCCTTATAATAACATGGTAGTTGCAAGGAGTTCGAACATTGCAAGCACGATGCAAGTACTTACAACGTGCGCAACGAACGATGCACACAGCCACTCCGGTCAGGCGTGTTGTGCGCACAACATACACTGTGCGATCAACGTGCCTCCTCCCTGCGTGTTCTACATTTTTTGCGCATATATGGCTGGTTAGAGATGAATGGTCACATTTATCATCATAATAAGTCTATATTCTAAACTGACCTATTTATTAATATCAAGACGACACCTATCTTGAACCACTTTTGAAATGTGTTGATTAAATTTAATTCATAAGTGTATTTGGTATACAACTGTCAGACCATTATTCGTATTTACATTGTTGAACATTGTCAAATGACCACAATTTAATTTTGTCCAACTGACCCATAACATCAGCCACATGTAGCCTTCTAGGCATTGACACACTCCCATCAGATTTTGAGATTTCGGGGTAACTTGCAGATGACTCCTTGATACAAAATGATGCTATTTGGAAGTTCTGTTGTGAGATAGCAAAATCTTAAGGGAGATATATTTAGTAGGTCACAAAAAGTGGGCTAACAAAAGCCTGTTAGGAAAGTATTTAATAAACTTGCTCAGAATTCTCTAAAACTAATGTGAGTATGGTAAAAGATGAGGTTTGAGAGAAAGAGAAGTGTGGAAAAATTTCTTACACATCAACACTTTTTATATGATTAAAAGATTTTTATTTTACTAAATTTAGCATACCGCTCTAGAGGATACAAATCAGGGCTTTTAAAAACTTTGTAAGTAATTAATTAGCACATCCCCTTGAGAATTAAGCACACCTATTTCAAATTAGATTAATATATGAGAGATAATTTTAAAGCTTTTTAATCATAGGTTATATGATACTCTGGTGAAAGAATTCACTTCAATTAGTTAACTTTAGACATAAATGAACAATGAGCTCCAAATATTCTGATTCAAATTCTTTGTCAATCAAGTCCAGAAATTCCCACAAATAAGTAGCAGAGTCGCTGATTCTGAATTCAGATGGCAAATATTAGTATTTGATAAACCACAAAGTTTCTCAAGAATAAAAAAATCTTAATGCCACAATTAAAATTACTTCACCATTAAACCACAACCCAGAAAAACTAAATCTTTTCAACATTTTGGTACATTTTTCCAAAAGTTTTCCTTCAAAAAAAGCAAACTGTAATCAGTTCAAGCATTTTAAACAAGTTAAGATAATTTGTAGGCATAAAATGTGCAATTCAATGCGCCAGGGACTCTTGCGCTATTTCCCCTTCACCTCAAGTCACTCTACATATAACCTTTTAACCATCTTACTATATATTCATTTCTTCCCACTGCTGTATAAAAGGGACACAATGGAATCTAAGACTAATATGTACTTAAAAATAGTCAAATTGTTTTTGACTTACAGGCAGGATGAGGTGCAGGCTGCAACCTGAAGCTTTTGACATCCAAATCATAACAAATAATCAGAACAAATAGCTCGCTGATCCTTAGAAAAACCCTGTATTTAACTGTAAATCTCAGTTTCCTATTAGCTTCAAAGTTGTACATTTTGCAACAAAAATGATTCACACATAGTGAAATGTCACCTCCCAAGAGATTTTTCAATATTTTCTCAGAGTATTATGTATCTATTCTTTCTTTCTGTAATTTCATATTGATAATTTGACTAGGCTTTTTCAGCAATGAATTTGATTGGGTATGATAATCAGGCAATTATGCTGCATTGCAATATAATCTGTGAATAATCCATTCTTGTAATCCATGGTTTCTTATAATATACATGTTTCCAATAAACAGGTTGGAAAGAGCTTTTTTCCTTTTGAAATATCATGTTCAAAATAGTTCAATGTTGATTCAATCTATAGAACTAGCAATTATTGATAATAATCCTGTTGAATTATGGAAACATGAGAAGAAAGTTGAAACACAATTAAAAAAATTCATAATTTTGTTTCAATAATCAATATTTTCAAGTCAACCATTCATGTCTAATTTAGAAAATGTAGGAAACATTTAAAATATTTGATCTTTAATGTTTCAAAAATACACCATATATTCATTTCTTTTACACAAGTCATTTTGGATGATCAATCATTTTTGTATGCTGAAAATATGACGGTGGGTATCAGTACAAAAATATTATCTGGTTCTTTATTTAAATGCAAAACTTGTTTCAAAATGTATGTTCATTTTGACTACTGAAACATCTTCAAAAATGGTGTCAACAGTTTCTTTTAAGAGGTTAACACATTTCTTGTTATCTCACACATTTTTGTAGTTCAGATAATCAGATCAAGTTCAGAGATAGTCAGATAACAAAAGAAATACTTATGAAAGAATTACAAATGATAAAATCAGACTTCCAATTCTAGCAACAGCAATGGCAACATAAAATACTCTATGGAAACAGCAACTTTTAACATTAAATTTTACGTCAAGCATTTTTAACCAAATAATGCTGTTGCTTACATTCAGAATCTAAATCATCATTTGTAATTTTACAATACGTATCTTGACCAGAAGAGTGTGAAATTTGAATAAGATCAGATGATTCAAACTACAGAAACTTGGGAGTGTCTTGATCAAAAGTCATTAAAACTATTAACCATTTTTAAAACATACTTCATTACCATTTTTAGAGAGGAACTGTGAATAAAATCAATAGTAAAGGTGACTCTACTCTTCATGATTGTATGATTATAAGCAGTGATGCTTCACTTTTTGCAACATTTATTTAACTAATGAATTAAAAGCCTTAGAAAGACCAAGAAAGTTTATAATATCCAACCATAAGGAGTTAATGCACATGTCTGAGGCTTGTAAAGTAAATCAAATTTCCATTAACAATCTGTTTTTATCACAAGATGGCCAACTCAAATTGTTATTCTCTCCCTTCTTTTACACAGTCATTTTTGATGATCAATCATTTTTGTATGCTGAAATTATGACGATGGGTATCAGTACAAAAATATAACCTGGTTCTTTATTTCAATGCAAAACTTGTTTCAAAATGTATGTTCATTTTGACTACTGAAACATCTTCAAAATGGTGTCAACAGATTCTTTTAAAAGGTTAACACATTTCTTGTAATCTCACACATTTTTGTAGTTCAGATAATCCGATCTTGTTCAGAGATTGTCAGATAACAAGACAAATACTTATGAAAGAATTACAAATGATAAAATCAGACTTCCAATTCTAGCAACTTTTAACACTAAATTTTACAGTTAATGCTGTTGCTAACATTCAAAATCTAAATATCATTTGTAATTGTTACAAATCATCATTTGTAATTTTACAATACGTATCTTGACCAGAAGAGTGTGAAATTTGAATAAGATCAGATGATTCAAACTACAGAAACTTGGGAGTACCATTTTTAAAACATACTTCATTACCATTTTTAGAGAGGAACTGTGAATAAAATCAATAGTAAAGGTGACTCTACTCTTCATGATTGTATGATTATAAGCAGTGATGCTTCACTTTTTGCAACATTTATTTAACTAATGAATTAAAAGCCTTAGAAAGACCAAGAAAGTTTATAATATCCAACCATAAGAAGGTAATGCACATGTCTGAGGCTTGTAAAGTAAATCAAATTTCCATTAACAATCTGTTTTTATAACAAGATGGCCAACTCTCAAATTGTTATTCTCTCCCTTCCAATGAGTAAAAAATGTGACAACCAAAAATTCTTATTGCTTGATTGTCTTTGTATATATGACCTAGCAATCACACAGTTCACAGGAGACTATGTTTGTACAATTTATGGTAAAAGCATCCACCTGATGACAGAATCCTGATAACTAGTACACCAATCATCTAATTTATTGCATTCTGTTATCTAGTCATGACGTCATGGTCATCTAATATGGCCAAATATCAAAATGAGAACTAGGTATTTTAAAGACAAAAAATAAAAGTACGATAAGGATGCAAATGCTTTCCTCATATGGGCCAAGACTGGAAGGTTAAAACCTAGATTTCAATCAGGGTTGGGATTAATGATACTTGATACTCTTGAAAGCAGAAATAGTGTGTGTTTTTTGGAATTTTGGGGAGTGTGAATTTGTCAGCCTGTAAATCTACTGCTGTATAACCAAAAGACACAGATATTACAAAGGAACAGCTCAACTAGTTTTCCCCAAATGTTACAATAGAACTATTTTAATTTTGACATTTCAAGTTTTAAAAAAACAAAACTCACATGTTACCTGTTTATACAAAAATGTCTTCTTCCTTTTTCGTTTTATAACAAAAAGCCTCAGTCAAACCAACAACTATGGTAAGATTTTCTCTATAAATACATGATGTCATACAGACATTCACAAAACAACATTGAACGAGAAATAACAGAAAACGACTGACTGGATTTAATGTTCCTGAACAGACGATTAAATTACAGTAGTCCTGTGTTTAAGTTATGTCAAACATTACGTTTTACAGGTTAGTGGTATAAAGATGTGAACAATCATTTGTCAAAGATGTCGGATTGGTACATATTTAATACAAGTCTGGGATGTCATGATTTGATGTAAAATACGAGGAAATGAATTGTGGACTAGAGTGACATGAACCGTTTCATTCCTTTGAAATAAAGTCTCCTTTCTTAAAACATCATCTTGGGGTCCTACGCAGGAGTAAAAATGAGACAACAACTATGTTAAGACATTTTCTCTATAAATACATGATGTCATTCAGACACTCAAACAACAACATTATTGGGTCACGGTTGACATTGAACGAGAAATAACAGAATACTGACTGGATTCAATGTTCCTGAACAGACGATTAAATTACAGTAGTCCTGTGTTTACATTATGTCAAACATTACACTTTATAGGTTAGTGGTATAAGATTGGAACAATCAGTTATCAAAGATGTTTGATTGGAACATATTTAACACAAGTCTGGGATGCCCTGATTTGACTAATTTTGTACTAACTTTAAGAATCTGATTTTTTGCAAAATTGCATCCTTAAACCATAAGAAATTTTTAAATAATGGTTAGAAGATAAAATTACGTCCTAGACAAAATATTGTAATCATTCATATTAATGCCATCAGGGCAATTGTAACCATAACTTAAATTACCTAGTACTGAGTTTATAATGTTAAAAATTACATTTTTAGACTAATGGTTAAAGATTGGAATAATTTTTTATCAATGACTTTTCTGTATTGGAACTGATTTGATGAAAATACTGGGAAATATGAATTATAGCATTGGTCAACCAGATTTGCTTCCTTAGAAATAGGGTCTCCTTTCCTGAAATATCATCTTAGTTCTCATAAATTCACTAATTGTTTGCTATTTTACTTGTACAAAATTGACAGATTTTTTATAACATTGGCAGTAGTCATTTGTAAACTGACTAGAATGTTTGTTATACAAAGCATTTTTTCTTCAAACCAGTAAAGTCAAATTTCAAGAGTTAATGTTTACAGATAAAGATGTTTTAATGAAATTAGTCCCAAAGTAACAGAAATAGCACATAACTCCCTCAATATTTCACATTTACTTACTTTCTATATACATATATATAACAACGTCATCTATGACTTTGATTTTCGTTTCTTGCAAAGTAAAATAAATACAATACTATTTTCTACAAGCCATCATTGTTTATTATATCATCGATAAGTGATATCATCGGTAAGATAAATTCTTTCATTATAAATGTGTCATCTTGTCAGGAGTGGGATATTACAACACAGACATGCATTTATGTTCCAATCTCAAAAGATTGTGTTAACATGATTTCTGATGGATGATTTTTAGTCATGATTGAGTTTGATATGAAAAAGCTTCTAAGTGCAGTGGGTTTTATTCTAATAGTTACACAACATTATAACATTGTCAGACTTGTTCGTCTTCACTCAGTATATACTCGTATCAGTTGAGAATTTTATCACTTCATTTTGTTAAGAGGGGTTGCGCATATGGGTCACAGTTATGAATATATATTGATAAAAATTATGAAATCCTTTTCCTTTTTGGGAATATAGGGAATAATGTTCAGTTAATAATATTACTTTCACGTTATCCTACTTCCGTAATGTCACAAATATCATCATTGTACACTTAAACTTTTTATCACAAAATCTAGTTTCCAGAAATTCATAATGCACTATCTAGGTAACAATGCTTTGGAATTGTGAATGCCTAACACACAATGAATTTTTTTACAATGTTCTAATTCTTTTAACTTGTACTGTTCAAGGTTCAAGGTTCAAGGTTCTTTATTTCCATATATATACATATATTACAAGAAACAAATAGATAAAAACAAGAACAGATATATGGAGGAGTGGCCGGGAGACCAATAAGATCTGATAATGGTCCACCCCTATACAAGATAAATTATATGTCAATAGCTAAAAATAATAATCAAATGAAACAAAATCACAGGAGAGAAAAAACATGAAGCACAAACAAGATAAGACAATGGACAGGCTAAAATTCAATCATATTTTTGTATTAGGTTACATTTGAATGTGTTACGAAAATGTTTAACAGTTTTGCATTGTTTTAAGGTTTTTGGGAGTGAGTTCCAAAGAATAGGTCCGCTCGTTCTTATGCAATGGTCTGAGAAGGATTTCTTATTTCTTGTTAAATTATAATGATCAGAGTGTCTTGTTTTGTACTTGTGAATGTTTGATCTTTCCGTAAAATAATCTCCGAATTTTCATTAATTGTGAGTGTGGTTTTAAAACAAATTTCAAACCAGACTATCTTCTTAAAGTCACGCTTTATTTTGCTTTTTTACAAGGAATTGATTGGTTGAAGAAAAAACTTCACATATCAGTTAGGATGTATTGCCTAAAATATCTAGGATTGTTGCAATCAAGTTGTGAGTATAATACACTGTAAGTTCTAGAACATAAGGACATACATTGCACATTGTACTAGATGCCAAATCTCTTTCAAATAAAGATTCATGCTTATCTTTTTCAAAATAGAACTAGTCTTTTCAAAGTTGTTTTTTTTTAAATAAAATGCAAGCCTTTCAACATTTCCCACTACAGACACTATGAATCCAAGGACCAGATTGACACAAACAATACATGCAAAGATTGTGATTCTGCAAATCACTTTCTTACACTTTCACAATTTTTATACTTGCTTAAAAACACCTGTAAAATTTCATTTGAAGAACATGGCTCCGAGTATTTAAAAAAATCAAAAATCTGAGGACCAAGAGGTTGCATTAATGGCTGGTTAGACATGAACGGTCACATTTATCATCATAATAAGTCTATATTCTAAACTGACCTATTTATTCATATCAAGATGACACCTATCTTGAACCACTTATGAAATGTGATGATTAAATTAAATTCATAAGTGTATTTGGTATACAACTGTCAGACCATCATTCCTATTTACAGTTGAACATTGTCAAATGACCACAATTTAATTTTGTCCAACTGACCCATAACATCAGCCACATGTAGCCTTCTAGGCATTGACACACTTCCATCAGATTTTGAGATTTTGGTGTAACTGGCAGATGACTCCTTGATACAAAATGATGCTATTTGGAAGTTCTGTTGTGAGATAGCAAAATCTTAAGGGAGATATATTTAGTAGGTCACAAAAAGTGGGCTAACAAAAGCCTGTTAGGAAAGTATTTAATAAACTTGCTCAGAATTCTCTAAAACTAATGTGAGTATGGTAAAAGATGAGGTTTGAGAGAAAGAGAAGTGTGGAAAAAATTCTTACACATCAACACTTTTTATATGATTAAAAGATTTTTATTTTACTAAATTTAGCAATACCACTCAAAAGGATAAAAAGCAGGGCTTTTAAAAACTTTGTAAGTAATTAATTAGCACGTCCCCTTGAGAATTAAGCACACATATTTCAAATTAGATTAATATATGATAGATGATTTTAAAAGTTTTTTAATCATAGGATATATGATACTCTGGTGAAAGAATTCACTTCAATTAGTTAACTTTGGACATAAATGAACAATTAGCTCCAAAAATTCTGATTCAAATTCTTTGTCAATCAAGTCCAGAAATTACCACAAATAAGTAGCGGAGTCCCTGATTCTGAATTCAGATGGCAAATATTAGTATTTGATAAACCACAAAGTTTCTCAAGAATAAAAAAATCTTAATGCCACAATTAAAATTACTTCACCATTAAACCACAACCCAGAAAAAATAAATCTTTCAAACATTTTGTTACATTTTCCAAAAAGTTTTCCTTAAAAAAAGCCAAATGTAATCAGTTCAAGCATTTTAAACAATTTAATATAATTTGTAGGCATTAAATGTGCAATTCAATGCCCCAGGAACTCTTGCGCTATTTCCCCTTCACCTTAACTCTACATATAACCTTTTAACCATCTTACTATATATTCATTTCTTCCCACTGCTGTATAAAAGGGACACAATGGAATCTAAGATTAATATGTACTTTAAAATAGTCAAATCATTTTGACTTACAGGCAGGATGAGCTGCAGGCTGCAACCTGAAGCTTTTGACATCCAAATCATAGCAAATAATCAGAACAAATAGCTCGCTGATCCTTAGAAAAACCCTGCATTTAATGCAAATCTCAGTTTCCTATTAGCTTCAAAGTTGCCCATTTTGCAACAAGAATGATTCACACATAGTAAAATGTCACCTCCCAAGAGGTTTTTCAATATTTTCTCAGAGTATTATGTATCTATTCTTTCTTTTTGTAATTTCATATTGATAATTTGACTAGGCTTTTTCAGCAATGAATTTGATCAGGTATGATTATCAGGCAATTATGCTGCATTGCAATATAATCTGTGAATAATCATTCTTGTAATCCATGGTTTCTTATAATATACATGTTTCCAATAAACAGGTTAGAAAGAGCTCTTTTTCTGCTGAAATATCATGTTCAAAATAGTTCAATGTTGATACAATCTATAGAACTAGCAATTATTGATAATAATCCTGTGGAATTACGGAAACATGAGAAGAAAGTTGAAACACAATTAAAAATTTCTTTCAAGTTAACCATTCATGTCTAATTTAGAAAATGTAGGAAACATTTAAAATATATAAAATACTTGATCTTTAATGTTTCAAAAATACACCATATTCATTCTTTTACAGAAGTCATTTTGGATGATCAATCATTTTTGTTTCAAAATTCATTTTGTATGCTTAAATTGTGAGGGTGGGTATTATTACAAAAATATTATCTTTATTTAAATGCAGAACTTGTCTTGAAATTCATTTTCATTTTGACTACTCAGAAACATCTTCAAAATGGTGTCAACAGTTTCTTTTAATAACCCTAACCCATTTTCATTTAAAAACTATCTCCTTGGAAAGGCCTATATAAAAAATCCCCATTTTCACCATGTCTGAGGTGGGATTCGAACCCGGGACCTGGCGCACCCCGTTCCCATGCCAAGCAATACAAAGCCACCGAGCAGGCGCTGCCTAGACAGCAATTCCGTGCTCATACCTATCTACCGTCTATGACGTATTTGGCTAATTTCTTGATTTCTCTCCGAGGTGTTTTGGAGTATCTAGTACGGTTAGGGTTAAGAGGTGAACACATTTTTTTAATCTCACAAATTTTTGTAGTTCAGATAATCCGATCTTGTTCAGAGATTGTCAGATAACAAGACAAATACTTGTGAAAAAAATTACTAATGATAAAATCAGACTTCCAATTCTAGCAACAGCAATGGCAACATAAAATACTCTATGGAAACAGCAACTTTTAAAACTAAATTTTACAGTCAAGCGTTTTTAACCAAATAATGTTGTTGCTAACATTCAAAATCTAAATTATTTGTAAGTTTACAATACGTATCTTGAACAGAAGAATGTGAAAATTTAATATGATCAGATGATTCAAACTACAGGAACTTGTGGGTGTTTTGATCAAAAGTCATTAAACTATTAACCATTTTTAAAACATACTTTATTGTCATTTTTAGAGGGGAACTGTGAATAAAATCAATAGTAAAGGCGACTCACATTTATTTACTTGATTAAAGAAATCAAAACGGAACTGAAACACATTATCACTGAAATTAAAATAAAAAGGTCGTACACATGTAATGTGATACATATTTTCTGCAAGTTATTATATGACTTTCTATTGATTTATGCAGGCGTCACTTTGAAGCCTGGACCCACCCTCTTCACGTTATCACCTTTCTTCACCTGGGCCAATTATTATCACGTCAGGATTTCACCACTACTTCACTTGCTTTACAAAAATCAAAGGCACGGTATCACTATATCTGCAAATTTGTTAGTCCAGGCTTCACCCTTTGATTTATTTCCAAAGGTGACGCTTCACTTTCGTCAGTTTTGGCAGATCTGAAGCTTCACCATACTGAAAATTACATAGTTCAAGCTTCACTACTGTTTCATCATACTTGTCATTGCATAGTTTAAGCTTCACCACTGTTTCACCTTCACTATTAGCTTTTGATGTATTTTAAGCTTTGTCTTTCACAATCATACTTCGCCAATGTTCATTTATTACAAGACCATGACTACAATTATGACCAAATCCTGAATCCCACACTTCTTATTAAAAAAAAAAACAAGTCGATCAGGTTTCAAAGATACAGCAAAATAATATTATTTATTTTGTTCCATCACATCGCATCGCACATAGGCTTTCCTTCATTTAGAACGAATCCATTCAAGGGCGAACTGTTTTTCATTTCATATTATTAACTTTTTATTACGTAAAACGGTTATGAAACTGTCAAAATGTGTAATTTAATTTGCGTTTGTATAATAAAAATGTTATGACGGTATATAACAACAACAAAATTAAAGCATTTCGATATTTCAACAACGAAATTCTCATGTTCTGTAAAATAGATCCACGATAATAAGATTTAGTAAGTCTTGCCGTAAAAAGGTTATGAATATTAATGAGGTACGTAAAGTAGTATGCGTAAACCGGGCTAAAAAGATCGGAATTTGCGAGCAAGTTAATATCTTTTTGTGCTTTGAAACTTATTTTTTAATTAGTTTTAGAGCTTGTTTTTTATAAATATAAATTGATTATTACTTAAACAGGCCATTCTGCCATATTCGTTATAATTACCTAAGGTAGGCGCTATGAGTTGATACTTATGATAGTGATGACATTCTATGAATATTCAATTTTATTTACCAGGCCGTGTATTGTTTTGACCGTCTCTACAACAGTATTTACAATCTCGCCTCAGATACAACGATATACATTTACTATGAACATAGTAGTTTGATCGATGCATTCTGCCTGACATTACGGTTCGTGATCAAAAAAGTTGTTGAAATGTTTGAAATGCACGATTTCGACATGTTTTCGACGCGACTGACATAATGGATTCGATGTCTGATCACCAGGAAACACAAATCACACGTCAGAGCTTCACACCTTTCAAAAACTTTATAGGTAAAGCTTCACCAAATGAAAATAAATGAACGCCAGGACATCACTTTACCACAAATATATTGACCTCACGCTTCGACGTCGATATTTGGCGACCCGTGAGGAGGGTGGGTCCAGGCGTCAAAGTGACGCCTGCATTAGGAGAACTAGATCCTATCAATTGGCTGAGGTAAACAGGTACCTGTTTACCTCAGTTACCCGTAAATAAAGCATTGTTACAATCAAATGTAGGTTGCAGGTTGTTTGGCCTTGAGACGTAACTGACCAATGTAGTCTGTCAAATTTGATTACTATTATTCATTTTGGCAACTTCATTTTGGCAACTTGTCTAGACTCTGTCATATTAACAAAAAAAGGCTCATGTCCCTTGTGAAATTTGAGATAGTCAAAGATTGGAAGAGATGTTTCTGAAAAGTATGAGAATTTGTGAACAGGTTTCCATACAAACCAAAAAAATTGTATGAGAAGGTTACCTGAAACTGAAGTAAGCTTAACCCAACTGTATACTTTGATCATAACTAAATAAGCAGGAATTGGCTTTCCTTCATTCGCAAGCAAACCGCACTCACACGTACAAAACACAGTATTTTATTTCTTTGTTGAGATTGACGTGCGGATGCTAGAAGGGTTTGATTTGATTTGATTTTGATTTTGATTTTTATTAGAACTTATTGACAATCGTGGCCGATAGGCCAAATATCAGGCAATAATTACAGCATATAAAAACATAAAATATAACATGACAATTTTACACATCAAAACATTAAAAATAATTAAAATAGCATAGGGAATTTACATGAAGCAACAACTAATGCTGCTTTCAAACCAATTGCAGTTTTGCCACTTTGTAGCTTTGTAGCTCTGACGCTTGTTTTGTTTCATACTTTTATAGCTGTTCAATTCATTTCAGCTCAAAAAATCTTGCCTTGTGAGGTAAATGTACTTTTGCCGCTACAACCAGAGGCTACAACAACCAGAAGCGGCAAGTTTTTCCCCAAAATATGCATCACTAAGCGTCAGCGAAAAAGCTACAATACAAAGCTTCACGAGTAAGAAAATAATATAAATAAAATACAAAAGTTTCACAAACAGACACAAACATATGGATTACGAATTAAACGTATACATGGCGTACACTTGGCTCTATATGGTGACATGTGACAGAGGTCTAAACTAGTTCTTACAAATGTGCCCTTTTCTCAGTGTATTTCTAGTACTGTAAAACATGAAAATTTCGCGTGCATTTTAATTTTGCGAATTTCGCAAGTCCATTTCATTCGCTAAATTAAAATGCACGCGAAATTTTCTTGATTACAGCATAGGAATTCCTAAAAAAATAATCTTCACCAAATTCAATTTTTTTGCTTGTCAACATAAGCTTAGTTCGGCTCAGAGACCCAGCCAAAACATTGTTACACTCTGTAGATTTGTTTTATTTTTGTTCTATAAACATAATTAACAAAGCCAAACTGAGAAAGATCTGCTATAAAAGAGAAATCATTCCGATGTTTTATTCCCACCTCAATTGCTATATTGCACCCATGAGCTTGATAAGGTCCGATAACAGCTGACTGGACCCAATGATGACGACATTTACATCATAATATCACTGCCTTTTGACCCAGAAGTCCAACCCATTTAGTTCATTGCACTCTTTATGGTCGGTCGTAGCATACATGCTTGTTTTTTTTATTTCACGCATCAAGAAAAAAATCATTTAAACTGGTAGATATGTGTTGTGAAATCATGTTAATCTGTTTGAAAAACACCAATAAAAAGAATGAAACAAGGTTGCTGAATTTGTCACCCATTCGTCAATCATTCAATTTGGTGATTCGCGAAATTTTGATGCCGCGAAAATGTCATAGAACTTGTCAATTCGCGAAATTTTGATGCCGCGAAATTTTCATGTTTTACAGTATTTCTTTGTTCTTTGAGATAGTCAAAATGCTCATCAAATTTGGCGCATGCCCCGCTGGTTGAGAAGCACTGGTTGAAAGTCAAATTATGCCAAATAATTAAATTTAATTAATTTAGAGAAGGTTTGAATTTCTAAAATTTATAACAAAAAAGACCAAAACTAAATTTCTACCAAAAGTCAACCAAAAAATTCCTGGATGTCCACAAAAGAACTTTGCAACCCAGTAAACATTAAAGTTAATTTTGAAAACTACAAAATAGGTTAACCAAATTAATCTACAAATGTTAGCTCTTGTTTTTTAAATGACTGAAATAAGTTTAGGGTTGATAAAAATGAGAAATGTTAAGGTCCACTTTAAAAAAAAAACTGCATCACCTCCAAAATATCAGGTCTTGTATTTTCGTTCTAAACACTTCTGGGAAATTATTGCACAAATTAAGAGACTACTTCAAGACAGACACCAATTCAGACTCGACGACTTTACCGATTTTTTCATTAAATTTCGCAAAGCCTTTCAAAATTCCCGATCTGTTCCTAATCCCCATACCTTGACAACAAGTGTCCCACATCTATATTAC
This sequence comes from Ophiothrix spiculata, assembly GCA_000969725.1. Classification (NCBI taxonomy): domain Eukaryota; kingdom Metazoa; phylum Echinodermata; class Ophiuroidea; order Amphilepidida; family Ophiotrichidae; genus Ophiothrix; species Ophiothrix spiculata. The sequence goes on from JXSR01S004678.1 coordinate 58,413, forward strand.
ATGTATTCTATAAATATCTAAGTGTTTCTGTTGATGCACCATTAATACTTCTCCAATCCTTAGGATATTAAAAGACAATCAAACAAGGGTTCCATGTTTTTATTTACTTTCTGCAGATCTATTCTTGTTCCTTAAAAAGCAAATAAAAAAGTAAATTAGACCCAGAGGTGACGTTGTTAACATCATTGGTCTTAGTATCTTTGTATGTCTCGGTTATATTTAAATTCAACCAACAGTTTACACAAATACAATAATTTACAACAGAGGGCAGCATTACGATAAATTGAATGGTCTAGGCAAATCAAGTGGCAACTTCAAGCATCCTTGATTGATATATTTTCAGTACATGTATGATGAATACTAACCCAGGAAGTGTTAATCACATTGATAGAGGGTGCGTGTATGTGCGCCCGCAAGACCAACTTTTCAAGCCTTCTCTTCTGCTACCCAAGATGCACATTTCTAGATTAATTTTAACAATTCTAAAAATCAAAATTTAAAAAAAAAAAAAAAAATTCTAATAGCATAGCTATATTTGTATGGGGAAAAACAGTTCATAAGACCTCAATTCAGACAAATCGCTTCCCTGGACCCTATTTTTGACCAAACATCAGTCCTGTTAGACTTTATGTTGGAAAAGCTGGGTGGCACATAACTACAAAAATATTTTGAGTGAACCTTACCCCCAGGTTACTAATCTAAATGGTCATCCAAACTGTAGATATCAGAAGTATGGGCTGACAAGTAGAAATAAAAATGTGGTTATCAGTGAGACAACTGCCTCAGAATTCTGGAACTAATCTAGAAACAGTAAGTGGCTTGATTATTTAAGTATTTACCATCTTACCGTATTGTTCCTAAAAATCGCCCACCGGGCGGCTACATTTTAGGGGTGGGTGATTATTAGAGACCAATTTTCAACATCAAAATTTGCACAAAATCAGTAAGTAAGCTTAACAATTACGGCAACTTACTGTTATATGGCCTCCGATAACCCGGAAGTACTGACAATTTTTCATCATTTCCGGGATCGCAACCTCATTGGTACCATTTCCTGTTACTAGCGATTGTTAGTTAAAGCTTAATGATACACGAAAATGCTACAAAACTGAATGTTTTTAACACTTCTCTTTGAAAATTTTTGAGGTGGGCGATTAATAGTGAATGGGCGATTAATAGAAACAATACGGTATGTAGGAGGCTCAAATCTGGAAACCAGATTCAAAGATTACAAAATGTAACTTAAATCAGTGCCCTATAACAGTTTTTGAACCAACATGACAAGGGAGACAGAGTTTCATATCAATGTTCTGAAACTGCAAGTAACCTTAATACCAAGCATTCCCCATGCATTGAGGAGATTCAAAATAGGTGAAACTTGGTGACATAAATTCAAAAACTTCAGTTGTATGTGTTCTGTTGTCAATGCCTCAGTATGTTTTCAACATAAATAAAAAAAAAAGCTTAATGTTGGAAGCTTCTAAAGCACTTACAACCCCCTCACCCTGGCAAAAGGTATCTGAAGTTGAAACAACCCTTCAGCATATCCAATCAGGATTGTTTGAAATGGTCATTTATTCCTTTTTACAAATGAGGCTTTCCACAATGTTGAAAACCAATACAAACAACTGAATGGTTCGCATTATAAAGTTTTGACCCATTCTCAACATTTATTTCACTTAGGTGAATATTAGTTTGCTTCCAAATCATTTATTTGTAAGTTTTATTGCAGATTGATCTATACTGAAAAGAATAAAAGGTTCTTGATGAGGAGATTTTGGTACATAAAAACATAAATACATAACATAAATAGAGTTCCAATGAAAAGCGTCGTCTGTATGTCTCTAAAAATGCCCATATTTCTATGGGAGCAAACAACGTGCACTCTGATTGAGTATAAAGGTGGATTCAGAGTAAATGTCACTTTGTAGCTTGCAACTGCAGCACATGACCAAGCATTCATGTCTGTCGCAAGAAAAGTTGAGTTTATTCCAACTTAAAACGATGCGTATTGTGCTTGCTGCAAAATTTTTCAGGGGTGTCAAGACCAAGTTTGCGCATTTGAATTTTTGCCGTCACGCTGGTCATACTACGACAATCACTCTGAAACCCGCTTTACTGTCAAATGTTAATATCCATGAAATGAGACCTGCACAAAATTCAGAAGATGGAATACCAAGAAACAAACAGGTATATTATTTGTAAGTGACTGTGCAGTAAAAAGGTTACTATATCATCAAGTCACTGTACCTCACTACACAAATGATAATAATTAGGTTTTTGCCCGTATTTAAGCGTGCGTAAACACTTTTGACCGCCAGTGTATAATATTTGTAAGTGCCTGTGCAAAAAAGGTTAGTATATCATCAAGTCACTGTACCTCACTACATAAATGATATATCTGCTCTAGATGAACCATTAACATGAAACAAAATGGGCAATGCGACTAAACCATCAATCACAAGCCAATCAAACAGTCATAATAATATAGATAACATGATAAATCAGTAAACTGGCTTCAAAACAAGACAATTTACATGATATCAAATCACCAGATGAGAGTCATTGTCATCTCTATAACCTTACAAAAATGAACAAATCTCTTAAACAGTGCATTTTAATTGTTACATTTAGTTTAAACTTTATCTTTATTTGTATGAAGGAGTTAAAATGAAAATGAGTGTACACATACAAGGGGGTATCAAAAAGTTTTAAATTTTACCCAGAAGGAACAGAGCCAAGAGCGCCATTTTATTACGAGATACTTTTACTTAAAAGGCATCTTTGCACAGTCAATGTGCAAAGTACTAGTAACATATCTCTCTTGCATGTAACTGACTGTCCAGAGACCATTATTGTAAGGATCTTCTCTTAAATAAAAATCTCAATGAAAATCAACATTTTCAGGTTGGCCATGTTTTAATACGTCATTATGTCATCATTCATTTGGCTGATTTCCATAATTTTGGTATCAGTTTATGAAAAGAGGAAACCCCACCCTTTACTATGGTATCAAACAAATAAACTTTGGTTGTGTCATTTAGATTTACTGGGCCCTGAAACCCTTCAAATGCTGGGAACTACAGGGTGGACCAATAAAAGCGTTATTGAAGTTCAATGTCACGTTACTTGAAATTGGAACATAATTCATGAATAATGTTTATATATTCATAAACTATTGTATCTTGTCCGTGTATGGTAAAATTTTCATGTCAAACAAAAATTGCATTGCAAAGTTATTGACATCCGCGCAAAAAACGCCGAATTCCACTTTGTCCCCGGCCGGGAATACTTTAATGTTCACTAGAATCATAATTAGGTCTACAATCAGCATGGTTTTTAATTCTTTATGACGTTGATGCTTATCATCATCGTTTTAAAGGTGAATATCATTGTCAAAGAGTACTATTGACATACATGCATGCATCACAATAACATAATAATAAAGAATTTATTGGGCGCGAAGTTCAAATCGGCAAAGGCAGTGCATGTATTTGGTCGTTTTCATTTATAACGTTGGTTTGTAAGGCGGTAAGAGGAAGAAGTTCACAAGTCGCGAAAGAACATTTATTGCTTAACCTTTTTTACAACTGGTAGCTACGCTACCGGCTAAGCTAACTCTAGTGTAAATAGTCTGTGTAGATGGAACATATGCATTAGAAATGACTTTCCTAATGCACGTATCTACAAAGACTATTTACAAAGTTTCACCCCTTTGGTACTGTTTTGAACAGGGATAAAGAAAATGCTTGAATAGGGAGATCTGCAGCAAACATTGCTGCTGTAAATGCAGAACTCATCCTAAGATGAGTTCTCGACGCAAGTTCCTTAATCACATTCTTTAATCTGATCAGTAACGCAAAACCATTCATCTAATTAAGACAGATATTATAACCAACGCTCAATGTGGAGTTCCACAAGGTTCCATTTTGGGACCATTGTTATTTATACTCTATGTAAACGATATTGTATACTTCACTATTTGACATTATATTATTTGCAGATGATACTACTTTACTATATTCCGATCCTGATATTGCTTCAAAGATAAAAACAATTAATAGAGAATTGGATGAGATAAATAATTGGTTTAAATCAAACAAATTGTCTATAAATGCCAGTAAAACAAATTACATGATTTTAGGAACTACGCATCTTACTAATAAGTACACCGATTCGAATTTCAAACCATTTGAAGGTATTTTTAACATACAAAACAAAACTGAGACCCTAGGTGTACCCAAAAAAAAACCTTAATGTTATTCTAAACGATGTCTCTCTACAAAGAGTTGTTTTTACTAAATTTCTTGGAGTTATAATTGACGAAAACCTGACTTGGAAAAATCATATAGAAGCAATATCTAAAACTATATCAAGGAATATAGGTATGCTTACTAAGCTTAAACATTATGTACCGGGGAATATCTTATATTCTTTATATTGTACTTTAGTATTACCATACATTAATTATGGTATTCTTATTTGGGATAATACATGTAAAAGTTATTTAGATAAAATTATTAAGTTACAAAAATGGGCTATCAGAACAATATCATGTGCTCATTATAGATGTCATACAGGACCATTGTTTAAAAAACACAATGTATTGAATATATGCGACACATTTAAACTTGAACTAGGTATGTTTATGTACAAACACCAAACACAGCGCCTCCCAAGTGTCTTTTCAGAATATTTTATCAAAAATAACCAAGTTCATAAATACCAAACAAGAAATTCATCGGACTATAGCATAAACAAGACAAAGAAAAGATTTTCAGACCGTGCAATTCGCACAACAGGGCCGAGTCTATGGAATTCACTAGATTCAAATATAAAACAATGTATGACTGTCAAACATTTTAAAAACATGTACAAATCCAATCTTATTGCTACTTATAATTGATTCTGTTGGTTTTGGCATGCCTCCCTCCGTGCGTATGTTTGGTTGTTTGTATGTATTTTTGTACCGTTTTGCTTTTGATTTTGTGTGATTGAAACAATGTCCTTCAGGGGATGGTCCCTTCAGGTCTTTTTGGCCTTTTGACCATTCCCACAATATCATTGTATTGATTTGTGTGTTTCCATTGTTTTTTATGATATTTTTCTGTATGATATTGTGAATAAATTTGATTTGATTTGATTTGATTGTGTGCAACCCTGTAAACTTGCCCCGTGGACAAACCTGATTTTGACTCTTTTTGCACAAATGGCAATAACTTCGCAATGCAAACTTTGTTTGACGTGAAGTTTTCACCATACAAGGACAAGATACCGTAGTTTATGAATATATAAAAATTATTCTCGAATAATTTCCCAATTTTAAGTTACATGACATTGAACTTCAATAACGCTTTTATTGGTCCACCCTGTATAAAGAAAGTAAAACTACTTAACCCTAACTCATCATGAAACTTTTCTCGTTTCTAGCCTATCTCCTCGAAAAGGGAAGGGTGCTGAAAAATGCGTGTTTTCACCAGGATTCGAACCAGTGACCTCCCGTTTCCCAAGCCAGTCATACCCGTAGCAAGCCACCGCGGAGACGCTGCCCGGCCAGCGATTTGGTCCCTGCATATAACCCCCGTCTGTGACGTATCTGGACTTAGCGCATTTTCGTGATTTTCTAAAGTGAGATTTAGTGAGATCTGGTTCTGTTAGGGTTAAGAAACCATTATGTACATAAACACGAGTGACTATTCTGACTAAATTTCATTGATATAGCTCCATCCCTTCTGGGTTAAGTATAAAAGTTTTTGATACCCCTCGTATATTAAAATGCTCTATTCAATATCCCATCAGAGCTCACATGACCACAGAATAACATGATTTTGCTCTGAAGGCTGGTGGATGCTGGCCGCAAGCTACCAATGCTATCCTACAAAGACGTGAGATGTAAGTTATATTCTTTTTCACTATCTAGTCATGATGTTGAGGTTGAATAATACAATTACACACAAAGTATATACATCTTTCACTCTAAATACAACATACACACAATCACTAAAAACCATCATGCTCAGAATTCTTTTCTAAATCCATCCCACTTCCAGGTTATACAAATTTACCGTGAAAAGTAATTTAATCAAAAATATTTTACCTACGAGCAATATAATAAATTGGGAATACTGCAACTTGTTCAGACGTGATTACACTCAACAAAAGGGTGTCAAGTTCATTAAATGCAGATGGCTTTTGTCTCGTACCGTTATTTACGTGGTACACTGAAGGGGACTAATACTGAAGATGGAAATATTTCATTACCGTGGATTATTATAAAGCAAAACATTTTTTCATTCAATTTTGTTTCACTCAAATTATATGATACATTTTTGTTTTATTTAAATTATGAAAAAAATTATCCTTCTACAGGAACATGTCAAATTGCACCAGGCATGTGTACAAGTTAGCAGCGACGCCTTCACTGATGAGGTTGGCAGATATCAAAATAGTGGATACTGTAAAAGGATTTAATTTTGCTAGGATTTTAATTTCGCGGATTTTGGAAGGAGACAAATTTTGCGAAATTAAATCACTCACGAAATTTATATTAAACATTGAAATGGTACTAACAGTTAATTTTCTGTATTTGCGAATTTTAATACCCTACAAAGTCCTGCGTTTTCTAAATTTGTGAAGTCCCCGCAAAATTAAATCCCTTTACAGTATCTTACTCCTTCTCAGACATTGTTTGCAATAATGGAAGTGTGATTGCCAAGGCCAAAAATAAATGCAAACAAATGCTGGAAACATAAAAATAGTGAACTTCGACAGTGTACAAAAAAGACAACTTTGTGATTAAGTGGCCTAAACTGATTTTCATGATAAATTGATTTCAAATATGAGCAAATTTGAAAAATAGTAGTAGTTTTAGTCAAGAATGTGGACGTGATATATTTTAGTGTGAGTTTGCATTGCAAAACAGAAATAAAGGAAGAAAAAATCTTACACTCCCAATGCCAATTAAATAACAAAAAGAAAAGTTTCAAATATTCAGTGCAAAATTTGATTCTTTGAACGTAATGAATGCGTTTGTAACTTTTATATGTTCTTGCCAAGTAAATGATATTACTGTATTGTTTGACAGAAAACCCTGTTAGGCTTCTTAACCTGTTCTTTTTTCCTTTTTACAGGAACAATCTTGGATCTATATAAAGTGTTTAAAGGAGCTTGGTCTTAAGGTTTTCAAGATTCAAGATTCAAGATTCTTTATTTCCATATAAAAACAATACATCAAAACAGCAATCAAAAATTAAAAAAAACATATGGAGGAGAGGGCTAGAAGGCCAATAAGGCCTGATAAATTGCCAACCCCTGAAAACAAAGTATTATATAAACACACACAAAATATCATAACAAAATAGGAATAGCCTAGAAGGTATACAACAAAGACACAACAACGATGAGCTCAAAGGACGCGGGGAAAAGTGAGATCACTCATAGAATTGTAATAGATGACGTTTGATATTAATTCTAAAATGTTTGACGGATTTAGAATCTTTTACTGTTTTTGGTAAAGAGTTCCATAATATAGGACCGTTTGTTCTTATGCATTGATCAGAAAAGGTCTTCTTATTATTTGTTAATTGTAAATCGTTGGTGTGTCTTGTTCCATACTTATGAATATCAGAACGCTTTTTGAAATAGTCATTAAATGATCTCGGCAAATCCTTGATACTAAATCTGTACATGAAAACACCCAGTTCAACCGTATATTTCATAATTTAGTTTTCAGTGTCATCTGAAAGATGACCACTCACTTAAGAGATTTAAGCTTCAAATTTCAGCTAATTCGGTCAAACCATTTTGATTTCATGTGCACATGTGTATTTCTGAATCGCCCATACATAACTGGGTAAAATTAATTATGGTTACCATAATTAGACACACTTTCATTTATTCCTCCAAAATGGAACATAAATCATGAAATTCTACATGGGTTATGAATAAAAACAGGAGCAATAATTTGATACCAAAGTCTCAAAAAGTTTGAAAAAAAGGTTGAAGCAATCGGACCATGTTCCTTTAACGAGATAAACATGGTGGAGTTTGACCCATGCAAACGGACCCAAAGTGAAGCTTTACGGAAAGGCGATGCTTTACCTATTTACATTTGCCACTAGTTTGACACTTTGCCTATATTTTCTAGGAATCAAGTTGTGTGAAATCCTGACTTTGAGAATTAATTAGCTTAGGTGTAGAAAAGAGATAGCTTGAAGGTGAGGTTCAAAGTGACACCTGCATTAATATATAACTCCCGATCCCTCTCCCCCTCACATGGAGCTTTCTAAACCATTGATTTCTCTCATTCCAAGTTTGCTATCAATAAAGTAACTTTCACAACTAAACATGATACAATTGGCAAATTTATGAGAAATCAGTTTCCTGATAAGAATCTAGTTTATCCTGGGCTGGTTATAACAATACAAGGGGGTATCAAAAAGTTTTAGAAGTTTCAGAAGGAATTGAGCTATATCAATGAAATTTTGTCAGAAAAGTCACTAGTCTTATGTACAATATGGTGCAGAAATTGTCTCATAAGTAGTTTTACATTCTTTACAGGTGGTGATTGATGTATTGTACCTACCCGCTTAAAACACAAGCTGCATTGATAAAATTGAGACATGCGCCGTAATTAAGTCCCTGCATTTGAAGGGTTGCAAGGCCCAGTAAATCTTATTAGCACCACCAAAGTTCAGTTGTTTGATATCATAGTAACGGGTAGGGTTTCCTCTATCCATTGACACCAAAATTATGGAAATCAGTCCATGAATGACATCACAATGGTGTAATAAAACAGGGCCGACCTGAAAATGATGATTATAGATTAATAAATGTGCATTTCAAACGCAAGTGAAATGAGACAAAATCAATGCACGCACGGTCAATTTTGATGCATCCAATTCACAAGGCCCGAAGGGGCTGAGTGCATTGGACAGTTATCAAAATTACCGCAAGTGCATTGATTTTGTCTCATTTTACAAGCATAGTGGAATGCAAATTTATTAATCTAATTCATACACGACAGAAAAATAATATTGTATCTTTTGTGAAAAGAAATAAGGCCTTTAATATGACCATCAAAATCAGTAACTTCTGTAAATAAATAATCACTCGACAAAAACAATGAAACATTCATATGCACTAAACGCCCGTAACGCAAACTTGAACGCAACAAGCGCCAGTGCATTTTGATGATCAACTGCACTCGGCATACTTTATATTCTAGCGTTCTGATTGGCTAGGTGAATGTATGAATTTTCATTGAAATATAAAATCAGATCTTTTAAATTGAGAGGATCCCTACAATTTCGGTCAGTAGACAATCAGTTAAAAGTGGGACAAATGTGTTACTTTGCACAGTGACTATGTAAAGATGCCTACAGTGTCTCATAATGAAATTTCGTCCTGGCGCCATTCTTCTGGGTAAAGTTTAAAACTTTTTGATACCCCCTCGTATATAATGGAAACTTAATCAATCAAAATATTTTATTAACAAGTCTTGTATAAATAGAAAAACTGCAACTTTTCACATTCAAGCAGAACAAAGGGTGTCAAATTAATCTAATGTACACAAATTACTTCTATCATTATCATCGATGCATAGAGGAAGTGTAATTCTTGGAAACGGATACAACTTTGAATAGTTTTCATAAAATCTAGTTAGAGGAAATATGAGTTTCTATAATGCACGAGTAACAGAATCATTGCATTTTTAAAGCATTGTTAATTTTCTTGTATTTATACAAATGTTACGTCGATACATGTATTCTAGCTCAACCAAAAGACCAAAATAGCACCATATCCATAGATTAAAACTAAATGTCATATTATGAATGCAAAATCTACCAATCTTTTTAAAAATGCCTATAAAATTTTTAACATTTAAGGAATAAAACATTCAGTAGATATATTTTCTACAATTGGAGTATCAAATGTTTAATATCACACGTCCTCCAGAAAAAAATTTAAAAGCCGGTATCTAACAGCATTAACAAATCTACACGGAAATGAATAAATGTCTGCATCACAGAGACTGACAAGCATCATCACATAATCATTTCACAATATTGAACTTCACTGATTTATTTATAGCCGATCTTTAATTGTGCTGATCTTTAAACTTTAATCCTCTTTTTTGCTGTCTTGAGGCTCTGAGAATATTTAATAGATTTGATTTAAAATGTAAAGGATTATTTGATTTTTTCTGGTATTAATGATCATTATCACAGAAATCATCTGAAGACTAAAATGTGATGGCTCACCCCGAAAAGGGGGACTTTGCGACAGAACACTTTTAAAGAAGCTGGCAAAAATAGACAGCAAAAAATATAAAAAATAATAAGAATTTCCAGCAGATTTTCTGTTGCAAAATTTTATTGCCTTGATCAATTTCAACGAGCAAGGTGTTAGCTTAGAAAATACTGTAACAGATGATATAAAATCAAAATTAATATTATCTGCAAAGTCCCCCCTTTCGGGGTGATCACAACTACACAAGTGAACATACATTCGTTTAGTAAACCCAAATTGATCTTTTCAACAAAGTAATACTTTGTTTAACCCTAATGCTGCTGAATCCTACAAAATCCTACAGTGGAAAATAAAAAAGAGTCTTAATCCAAAAACATCAAACCGGATGTTATATAATGCCACCAAATTGCTGCCAACGCAGTCTGTGGCTTGGTATTGCTGACATTGAAACAGGGTGCAAGGCGTCCCAGGTCCGGGTCCCACGATAGTAAAAATAAGGATTTTTGATATAGTAATATTTGATATTTTTTGAACATCGGTCATTTGGTTCAATATGCCAATATAATTGGACCAAATAGGGTCACATTACATTCTTACGTGAAAGTTACGTGAACATTTTAGAAAGTTCAAGCTGAATTTACAACGGGCAGGTTGTATTTCCAATTATTTTCGCAACAAAGAGTAACGTAAATGAATGCTCACTCAAAGCGCAAACAAACCATGGCAACCAACGACATGAAAACTCAATGGAATGTTCAGCTTTTCTTGACTGGGTTTTCAAATTTCATTGACAAACATAGTGTTGCGTTTTGATATCGATCTATTGGAACTGCTCAAAACTCATCTGCACATGCTCGGTGTGAATTCAGCATATGGGTCTCTACCAAGGAATTTTTATAGGGGAACCAGTTTTCTCCGCCATCTTGTGTCGCTCATGGAGCAGAGTTATTGTACCTCTGGATATATTCAGAGTTTGGCCCAATATACATACATACATACATACAAAAGAGATTTTTAATGCGCCTTTACAAAAAGATCAAGGCGCAAATACAGTGAATATAAGAACAAACAAAATATAAAACAAAGCAAAAAGATCAATTAGCATAATAATAGGATTTCAAGAGTTTTTTGAAGCTTGTGATT